>JACXGJ010009321.1:0-24578 GCA_016801105.1 Esox niger
GTCAAAGCCCAGACCACAACCCAGTGGCCCAGGTCAAAGCCCAGACCACAACCCAGTGGCCCAGGTCAAAGCCCAGACCACAACCCAGTGGCCCAGGTCAAAGCCCAGACCACAACCCAGTGGCCCAGGTCAAAGCCCAGACCACAACCCAGTGGCCCAGGTCAAAGCCCACAACTCAACCCAGTGGCCCAGGTCAAGTCAATTTCAGTTTGGTTTCATTGGCTAATTTCACATTGAAATAATACTTTGCACTGACAAAATGTTTGTGTTGGTAGCTAATGTGCCGATTTGCACAGAAGTGTGTCAGCGTTTACATGTATGTATTTGTTTGTGGAAACCTGGTAACACACACCCTGTATTTCTTCTGTTTTCAGGCCTGCTTCAGATGTGGCTGAGCTCTCCTCATCAGAATGAGTTGCTGGTGTTGAGAAGGACTGGCTGGATACAACGCTGGAAAATAAAAACATTTTAAATTATAATTTGCCTATAGCATAATCCCTCAGTCAGTTCACAGACAACACTCAGTTGAAAAATCATAAAAGGACTTACCTAGTCATTTGGAACTCAGAGGCATTTTTGTTTATATTTCAGATGTGGTTTATAGAAAGAGCACTGCATAGAATCCTGCTTTGAATGTTTACAGGACTGAATTTTAAACAATGCCAAGACTAGTTTCCTTCTCCCCTTCTCTCACTGTACCAGACTGGAATAGCATTATTCAATCCACACAGTAGAAGAGCAGTGGGGGGAAAATAGTACTGCAAGGATCTATAGGTGTCATTACTAGTCAAGGCAAACTGACAGACGGACAGGCAATGACCCAATGTGGATGACAACTCCTTAAGTGCTAGATACAGAGCCAAAGTGTGTGTCATTGTCCACATTTTTTTTAATTTAGTTGTATGTTAAGATCTACACCAGCTGCTCGTAACTCAGGCTGAACGCTACATCAAGTAAATTTAGAGTATGGGAACTATGGAAATCTAGAGCCAAACTCCAGAGATATAACTTTTGCACCAGGTGGCCAAATTCTAAAAGTGCTACACCTGGATAAAGATTCTACACCTAACGGGGAGAAGGCATAGGGGGCGACATTGGCCGTAGGGGGCGACATTGGCCGTAGGGGGCGACATTGGCCGTAGGGGGCGACATTGGCCGTAGGGGGCGACATTGGCCGTAGGGGGCGACATTGGCCGTAGGGGGCGACATTGGCCGTAGGGGGCGACATTGGGCTGATCATAGAATAACCACAGAAAATAACAGCAACATGCCTTTAGTTTACATATCACACATCTCTGTAGGCTTGACAGGCTGCCTATGTCAGAACAAATAGCAAAAAACAGTAGAATTTGAAGTCACTCCACATGGCTGCTATTAGGAGGTGTGTGATTGCGCTGATACTGTGCTGGACATTAGAATAGTTGTATGTCTACGCTACCTGCTTGTAGTTCCACTTTCAGTGTGGGCAGTGGCTGATGGCACATCCACAGTACTGCTCTCTGAGCACTGGGCCAGGAGAGATTCTCCCAGACTGCTAACCGCCACCGATGAGGACATCGCTGCAATGACAACACGCATGTCCAATCAGAGCAGCACAAAAGTAATTCACGCTATTCCACAGGCCTTCAACCCCCTCCCCCAGCCATTCCTTCTATGGGATGTATCCCAGAGCTAGCACACCTGAATCAGTTAAACTAATTAACAAGCCCTTACCTGTTGCATCAGGTGAGCTTGTTGAGGGCTAAAACACAACTGTGAGATGGCTGGGGGGTCCCCAGGAGAGGGTTGAAGACCCATGCTCTAGTCAGACACAAACGCCTCATTTCCACTGGTGCCAAACACTGGTGTTTTACCCTAAAGTCAAGAAATGTTTCTGTTCCACTTGCAAAGTCCAATGCCCCGTAGGTCACTAGGACATGGTCAAGCAGACCAGCTCTCATTTGGGGCCAAGCCACAGACTTTAGGACTTAGGGCGGGGTTTGCGTATTGACCCCTTACGTGTGGTTCTATTCAAATAGCAATGTGAATTGTTTGTTTGGGCTTATAGTAATGGTTTTCATCTGATCTAAAAACCAGATCCCTGAAAAAAACAGAAAATGAAGCAGCAGTACAGGAAATCAAAAAGAGTTGGCAGTGACTCAATAGAAAGACAGCACTGAAATGTTGCCTGCTGAACCTATTAGAACGACAAATTACCTCAGAATTCTCCTAAATCCTTCTATTAAAAGGTAAACAGTTTCGACAAGATTCTCATTAAACTAAATCATGGATACACTGGCTTACAGTCACAAGCATAGGTGAAGGAGCTGGTCGCAGGAGTTTGAGGAAGAAATTTGTTTTATTACTCAAGTTTAAATGCTGTTTTATAAACAAACTGAGCACGGCGTTATTTTTTATTTTGCTACTTGAAAAATATCACATTTTATTTTTGGTTACCTAAAAACCAAATTGCGTAGATGGTTTACTCCTCCCTCCCCACCTGAGCCCATCAAGTCCTTGGTACCAAATGTTTTGTGGAAACAAAAAAGTCTGGAGCCAACGTTAGCATAAATCACCAGTGTAGCCCTGGTACCGGGGTAAAGCACGAGTGGAAACGCGGCATAAATCTGTGGAAAAGTCCAAAGTTACTGTCGTCATCATTAGTATTACAAACATCCATCCTTGTCTGTAGTGACAAGGTCCCGAACACTAGCAATGCGGGCCACACTTGAATTGGGTCAGTGACAACATGGTGATCATTCTAAACACTGTACCTTCTACAGTACAATGAATAAGGTATTAGAGCACTTTCTCTTCTTCCCGTATTCACCTGGGGGACTGACACGTCCATTGTTGTTTTGTCTCTGGAGAAAGTCCTTGTAGCACACAGAGCACATGCCATTGTTTCGCGGGTTGCTGTAGAAACCACAGCCCGTGGTGCAGAGGAGTGGTGCTTGGCTTTGGTTAGTCTCCTGGGCCATGTCCCTCCTGTGGTGATTAGGAAGTGCTAGGTCAAAGGTCAGTATGGCTATCAAACAATCTCCCTTGGTGTAAAAACATGACTATTATCTTTTAGAATGTGTACACAATCCTTGTAGTAATGAAACCCACAACTGTAGTGTAGCTAGGGCCATAAAATGGAATGGCAAACTATTTTAGAGCCTGGAGATCAGAAGGATGATTCTAGTGTACACATTTTAAGCAGGCAGGCTACAGAGTTGAATAGTGGTTTAAGTTATAACAAGTTGGTTATCATTCAAATTCAAAAGTTCCAGAACACCTAAGCATTCTATGACAACACAGTGACCCAAGCCCCGTTCTGGAATGCTCTCATTACACCTAGTCACCATAAGATGATCACCCCTATAAAATACTCAGTTTTGCTGTGTCTGATAAGGACACATAGAAAAGCAGAAGACAATAAAATAGATACTGTTACCTCAGCACATTTCATCAAGCTCAATCTTTATTTTGCCAGATCACTGACTGCAGTGTGTACTCTGTACAGCGGCCCTCTGAACTAATAACCGAAGTCTTACAGAGTCCACATCAACATCACTGTAAATGTTACTTAAAGTTGGCCAAATAATTTAACTGTAGACTCTGGGAAAATTCCTACTATGGATAAAAACAACACAGCCTAGCCTAAATGTGCCATAGGAAAATCTAATTGGGAATTTGTGGCTTTGGAGACTACAGATATTTACAGATGACCTAGGCTGGGAGAGGCTAAAAACAATGTTGGTTAAATACCAATATTTGATGGAACACACTAAGCTATACCAAGGTTCTTAATAAATCTAATTACTGGTGAAATGCAGCCTAGACTTAGGCCTAACGAATGTATGTTTTAGCGTTCAAATTTGAAAGGCTTCCAGCTATTAAAAACAATACCTTGCCAGGACCAACAGTGTTTCAATAAACATGACATGCATACGCACACACAGACAACAGCTTGAATGGGGACGTGGAATGGCAAATGATACAAGTGAGGGTAATCTCCTGTGGATTGCACAGAAAAAAAAGCATCAGGGCTAATTTGACATCGCTTTGACTATTGTTCAAATTAATATATGGTCCATAGTCTATGCAGCGGTTGGACAATTGTGGCTACATCAGCAATTCCACAGACAAAGACAGACAAACCCACACTACATTGCTCGTTAGCTTACATTATGAATTAACACTGGCTTTGTGATTAGTATTTTGTGAGCTCTAATGTTGATGTTACAAGTTACTTTAAGACTGCCAGTCTTGTTACACCTTGGTCAACCACAATCTATAGTAGTTACTATAGACCTTGACATAACAGTTTGTGTCCAGTCATTGTTGTTAGGACACGACAATCACATTTGCTGATATGTACTTAATATGTGATGCAAAAACAGTCAACAATATTGTAATAGCAATATAGGGATTTTGATTGTTTTGGTTTAAACAGCTTCATTATCCAGCAGAGCAAACAAACACACAGTACAACTTTTAATATATGTAAATGAAGTGTACATTAAGGAATATACAGTACCATATCTACTGAGCCTGGGTAAACTGTTGTGGACAAACCTTTTGGGATGTTTTGATGTACAATTGGAAAATATTCATTTCAGATCCAATGCACTACATTTTGTTGTGATAGACTAAATTTGTAGTTTTTTTTATTACAAATTCAATAAATCTTTACCCCACTCTGAGGTAACATGCTCTGGATCAGGTTTTAACCCCCAAGGATCTCCCTTCATTTTCATCCTTCCCTCTATTCTGAACAGGGTCCCAGTCCCCGCCACAGAGGAGCATCCCCATAGCATGATGCTCCTACTGCCAAATTTTACCATAGATATGGTATTAGCTAGGTAGTGAGCGGGGACCTAGTTTTTTCCTGATGAAGCTCTTGGTATTCAAATCAACAGTTTGACTTTGGTCTCAATGTACCAGAGATTTTATTAGCCTCATCATGAACCCATTCAGAGGCAATGTCATAGGCCCTATGCCTTTCATTCTGGATTGGCTTCCATCCTGCCCAGTATTTCTCAACTTTGTTCCTGCCCTGCATGTTTTAGATCTCTCCCTGCCCTAACATTCCTGATCAGATCATGAAGGACTTGATAATAAGGTGTGATGGCAAAAGAGGAGTTGAATTCTAAATTAAATGGAGAAAAAAATGGGGAGAGTTAATGGGTCAGACTATTTCCAGCATAAACTGTTAATGCAACATTGTAGCCTCAAAACATGCTAAATGTTCATACAATGCATTGTCAGTCTATACATTTGAGAGTCTGTTCAATTATCCACTCCAGCTTACCACAGTGGTGACAGCTTAGTTTTTGTTTCAATTATAGTTCGTAGCTCAGGGTTTCCCCAACCTCCAAGTATTTTAGTCTTTTAAACACGGGTTCCATTAGTCAGCTACCACAAAGCTTTAGAATTAAATTTAGCAACGAGTTCCCCGAGTCCAATTAACTTGTGGCTGTCATTTGTATGCACACGTATCTAGTTTCAGTTTCACAGAGTGTTGTAGGAGATGGGTCACTTTCATTCAATCCCCGTCTAGTAAACTACGTTAGTATACCCTGAAACAATCAAACGACACATCGTTCTCCTTCACAAACATGTTATTTGTTACAAACCAACCTTAAGAATCGTCCCAATTTCCAGCTCGTCTTTCTTCGTATCTACATCAGCAGAAACATCCTACATCATTCGGAGATTGATCCCAGACTGTCGCTAATATAATGTACTAAATTCCAGCGTACATATTTTCCGTAGTTAATGCATTGGCTATTTGTTTAACAAACCAGGCCCATATCAACTTAATCATTGTAGAGATTAAATGTTAATCATTTAAAGACATCTTAAAACAGAGGGTTGTGTGTACATGGGGGTAAAATAATCCAATCTTAGTCATGTTTTATAGCTAGCTATCTACTGGGACAGAAAAACCAACGTTAGCTAGCTATACTGTATATGATGACGTCTCGATGCTGAAAATGAAATCTATAGTAGCTAGCTAGCTACATATACACAGCAACAATACAGAACGCTTTATATCTATAAATACAAGTACTATATTCTAGGACTAAATTGAACGTCTGTACAGTAGTTAAAAGTAAACTTTTTAAAACGGCTACATGTAACGTAATGCTCCTCGTACGTTAGCTGGCATGAACTCGAAAAAGTTGTGGGGGCTACACTGTAGCCGTCCTCCTTTAACTAGATACTGTAGCTAGCTTATCGTCAACAGTAGCTAGCTAACTAACGTTCGTTTTCAATGACCAAACGTTGGCCAGCTACTTACTACCTACTGTATCGTCCCGTATCTAATAAAATTAATACTGCACTGTAGTGTAGGACTGTCAGGTTAGCAAACGTTCGGTTCATCTGCGCAACTAATGACTGTTGCTGGATAGCTAACGGTATCTAGCTACAGTACGTACAGACTGGTTAACATTCGTTGTATCAGAAAACATGCTGGAATGCAAATAAAATCCCCATGAACAGTAAGTACTGTCATTGTTATGCTGGCTAGCCAGCTAGTTAGCCAAACTAGCTAGATAGGTAGCCATAACAACATTACCGCAGCGAACTAAACAATTTGCCTGCGAGAGCTGCCTTCCTTACCTTCTCTCTGCTGACTTTTCGAATTGTTAACAAAATGTAGCTAACGTTAGCTACTCCACGATAACTTTCTTGGACTTCGGTAATTACACAATATTTAATTTCCTAGCTAACGTTAGCTAAAGCAATAAAAACACAATTCTAGCTATGATTGCTCCCAGCTAACTAGAAACTACTTTCCGGGGTGTTAGGTCGGTATTTTTTAGCCTCTTGCCTACCCTACCCCCACCCAGAAACTGCCTGTTTGTTACTTTTTTGTCATTCCAACCCCCACTGTAACATTGGTTTTGACGTCATAGGAAACCTGTCATGTCACTGGGCTGTCAAATAGTGTGAGATAATCATTGTGTGTTGAATGCTTGACTAGTAAATCAATTACCTGCCTTGCTGAGTACAACCGATTATTTTTTAGCATTCATTTCAAGGCCAGGCTTCTCTGAGATCGAACTCACACACGTTTCAACATTATCTTTGGACACGAGTTTTACATTAGCCAGAGAAGGACCCAGCAGCATGGCCGCCTTGCGTGCAGCCAAGCAAGCTCTGAGGAGTGAAATAAAGAAACGAGTAGCAGCGTTGGATGATCCGGAGAAACTTCGTCAGTCTCTAGTTATTTCAAAAAAGGTAACTGTAATGTAACAATAATATAGAGAAAGAAGTTGGTATTGCTGAATACAATTCAAAGTAGAAATGTACACGCACCACGTCAGAAGCTACGTTTAAGTGATTTAGGATTTCTGTATTTTGTTCATTAGGCCTGTCGTCATCATCGTCGCATGGAATAAATATAATAGTATATACATGTGGTTTATTTTATTGTTAATACCGACATGGACTACACGTAGCAGTGAAAACTTTTAAAATGATGGGAAAACAGGGAAATCTGAAATCTCAGACCTATCACGCTAGTGCTTCCTAGACAATTCGTGACCTCGGGGAAAAAATGGCTAGGAAAATGCATTTTCCATCGGCCTTCTGCTAGGAATCTCAGGTCACAGAGCCGCTCTAGTCTTAGGGTCATGACCCGACTTTTAGTCGTGGTAGGTTTTGAGTGTGTCATTGTTGTCTGAGTAAAACAAATAGTAATCTTAAGTACATATACATTACGTATACCCAAAGGAAGTGTATAGATAAGTGATAATGAGTATAGGCCTGCACATTTACTAACAATAACATTCTGAGAATACATTTTAACTTTCATTGCAGATCTCCTCATATTAACATATCTATTTAGCAGGTTTTGTGTCTTTAAACAAGTAAGCATGTCAACATTTTTCATATGTCCCTAATTGCTACATAATAATTATTTTCCAGATAGCACTTGGTCAAAACAAATTAGAATTACTGGTAAGGGATGCAATAAGTTCAAGTTCAATGGTTTATTTGTCTTTTAGAATAACAAGCATTAACAAGCAATAATTGCAATGAAACCCTCAACCAAAGGGATTTTTTTGAGTCACAGGACTAAACCAGCTGAAAATAACTTTTTCTAGCACAATTTCTGATCATAGTCAGCCTTTTTTTATTCTTTACAACTAGACAATAAACAAAACAATGCATTTTCTATATATGGCCAGTTAGTTACATAGAATGGTTTTGATTCGGCAAACTACCTTCTAGTGGTAATACATTAACAATACTGTAATAGTGTTACATTATTATAATAAAACACCTTTCAGCAATACCTTACAACAACAGTTGAATGTTTTATTCTTGTACATTTTGATGTAATATACCCTGTAAATGTCAGGAAGATAGAAAAACTAGGCTTAAATAAATCCATTATACTCTTCTCAACCAGCTATTTCAGCACCCAAAGTATGCGAGCTGTGAGCGCATTGGTGTGTTCCTCAGCATGCACGACGAGGTGAGAACAGAGGACATTTTAAACCATGTGTTTAAACATGGTAAGACCTGCTTTATGCCTAAGTACTTAACTCGGGACAGCAGCAACCACATGGACATGGTAAAGCTCAACAGCATGGAGGACATGATGTCACTGCCTTTGACTTCCTGGAACATCAGACAGCCCTCTGATAATGACAACACCAGAGAAGAGGCCTTGGAAACAGGTCAGTCTACCATGTTTAATTATACTTGTGAAAAAATGTTGGGACCAAAATGTGCTACCCACACCCAAAACATTTTTTGAAAACATTTGGGTAAATGAAATGAACAAAAATGCAATTCCTTCATGAGTAAAAAGTTCACACTTACCTTTACCATCACATGGAATCGTTCAAACTAGAATCAAGTGTACCAAAACAGGGGCACATTATTAGAAAATCATTAGAGATTAACTTGGGAGGGTCCAGACTTTCATAAATATTAGAAACAATGTCTGGTTTAATGTTAACCATATGGGTGTTTGGTAACACATATTGTCAAGATCAAAGACCTATCTGAGGCCCTCAGAAGAAAGATTATTGCTGCCCATGAGTCTAGGAGGGGTTACAAAGACATTTCTAAGCAATTCAAAGTACATAATTCCACTGTCTGATGGATCATCTACAAATAGAGAACATTCTTGCTTGCCACAATCAATGTCAAATTATCAGAAAGAGACTGCACAAAGCTGGCTTACATGGGAGGGTAGTAAGGAAGAAACCTGTGCTCTCCAGAAAATAATTAGACCACTGTCGTTTGTCGGACAACACCTGGTGAAAGAAGGGAATGGTAAGCTTTCAGGGTTGTTTGTTAAATTAAGTGGGCATTACCTGCCAATGGTGATAAGGTGTATATTCTATATCCCTATGTCCAAATATGTGAACAGAATAGAACTGATATGATGTCTTTTTGTTGCCAGGTGTTGATCCACTTCATTGACTATAGGTTTTATGTAAAACTGAAAATTGTGGAAGTATTTAGCATATTGTTGGAACGTTTCTTCATCTTTGCAATTAAGTTTTTGTTTGGCATCGATTTAAAGGGAAAACCCGAATCTCTGTGTACTTCTGTTTCTGTACAATTGTCCAGATACCACCTGGAGCGAGCAGGTCCACAAAGCGGACTTGTTTGGCAAAATATATATGACCATGTAAGACAAAACATTCACAACATGAGCTACAGACTGCATTACATTTGATCATGGAGTGCTAGAATATATTTTTCTGGCAGAACCTGCAGCCTCACCTTATGGGTAAAGGCCAGTGGCAGCGCCTTGATGCATGAAATGAGAGACCAGTGCTGGCGTAGATGCATCCGTCTGATCCTGCGGACCGATGTCCTCGATGTTGACTGAAATGGGTAACGGAAGCCTCCACAACCCCACAGGGGGCTGGCCAAACCTGCAAGAGTTAGCCTGTCAGACCGTGTCCTGCTGAGCTTCACTCCAGTTCAATTGGACACTCCAGTTCACTTTCACTCCATTATAAAAAATAAAGTGTTACAGCATGTCTTTGATTACATGCTCCTTTCTGGAGGAGAGCTGAACAGCACCACACACACCTGTACGTAGAACCTGGTTAATAGCTATGGAGAAGTTGAACTTCTCTGTGTATCACCTCGTGTGGTGTAAATCATTGACCTTCTGCCTTTTCCATTGTAGATAGTATTCATTTAAAATTGACTTTATTGGGGATTGTCATGAAATATCATGTACATTGGGGATAACAAGTATTTGATACACTGCTGATTTTGCAAGATTTCCTACTTACAAAGCATGTAGAGGTCTGTAATTTTTATCATAGGTACACTTCAACTGTGAGAGACACAATCTAAAACAGAAATCCAGAAAATCACATTATATGATTTTTAAATATTCAATTAGCATTTTATTGCATGACATAAGTATTTGATACATCAGAAAAGCAGAACTTAATATTTGGTACAGAAACCTTTGTTTGCAATTACAGAGATAATATGTGTCCTGTAGTTCTTGACCAGGTTTGCGCACACTGCAGCAGAGATTTTGGCCCACTCCTCCAATACAGACCTTCTCCAGATCCTCCAGGTTTCGGGGCTGTCACTGGGCAATACAGACTTTCAGCTCCCTCTAAAGATTTTCTATTGGGTTCGGGTCTGGAGGCTGGTTAGGCCACACCAGGACCTTGAGATGCTTCTTACGGAGCCAACCTTAGTTGCCCTGGCTGTGTGTTTAGGGTCGTTGTCATGCTGGAAGACCCAGCCACGATCCATCTTCAATGCTCTTATTGAGAGAAGGAGGTTGTTGGCCAAGATCTCACAACACATGGCCCCATCCATCCTCCCCTCAATACGGTGCAGTCGTCCTGTCCCCTTTGCAGAAAAGCATCCGATAAAATGCAGATTAATTATTTAACAATCATACAATGTGATTTTCTCGATTTTTGTTTTAGATTCCGTCTCTCACAGTTGAAGTGTACCTATGGTAAAAATTACATACCTCTACATGCTTTGTAAGTAGGAAAACCTGCAAAATCAGCAGTGTATCAAATACTTGTTCTCCCCACTGTATGTCTTTAACCAGGTCGTCATTGTAAATGTGGATCGGTTCTACATCTGTCCACCTGGTTAAATGAAGGTGAAATAAAAAACATGAATAGTCTCCAATGTGGAACCCAGATCAGAGTGCTGTGTTTTGGTTTTCCCCACAAGATGGTGGTGTAGCATCAAGATGCTGTAATAATCGTCTTCTTATGAAATGTAATTTGTTTGCCAACTGGTTAAGTATATATGTATAACTCCAAATCTAAATACTTTACATGGGGATGAATGGATGAGACTGACTCACTGATCTTCTGTTAGTTTTGAATTTGATCATAGTAGCGGGAAGGTAAGCTGATCCTATCCCTGGCAACTATGCACTGTGAATCATTGACAAAGCTACCTGATTACTTTAAACTCACCTGTGCTGCTGCTTACAAATATCATATGGATAGTGTTCGTTAGCATAGTAACCCTTTGGAGGATCATTGTAGGCATTTCAACCTCTCCATTTCAATCCAGACTGCCACCGTTTTATTAGAAGGGAAATGAAATACCCTGGAAAGACACGTGGACGGTGCATCCAAGTGTTCAAACCACATCAATGGCGTCATCGTGACTCGTGGAACCACACAGGTCATCACGCTCCTTCAGTGTGTTTGTATGTTTTAACTCACTACCTAGTGTTTCCGATTTGATCTTACACGCACACCTACCTGTGTATGCAATTTGAAGGGAGTTTCAGCCTACCATTGTGAATTAGTGGATAAAGAAATGAATCCTTATTTCATGTTGTTATAAATATCGTGTGCAGGTGAACTATATTAACAAGGAGACACTGACAAAAGACAGTGCAGGCGTTTAGGCCCTGGAGGGCATTTATTGACTAAATGGGAGGAAATGGCGAGGAGAGGTCAAAATTGTAAATGCAAACCGCTCAGAACGGTTTGGTGACTTCAAACTTGGCAGCCATGGTTAATAAGGTACAGGTGCATGTTGTCAGCAGCCACAGCACTTATCTCCTTTCAGCAGGTCCTGTTTTGCGGCGGCAGATCGGACCAGCATCTCAGACTTCCCTCTGCCCAGAGCTTCCTGGGCCCTTTTATCATTCTCCTTACGAAGCCGGATTAGAGGTGGTAGCTGAGCTGCATCCAAGGGACCCATTTTGCTGCTCTAGGTCCTGTGGTTCTCACAAGGGTGTTGGCCCAGCACTGATACAGACAAGGACACGTGCACACCATAGTATCTAAAACAGGGCTGCCCAATCCTGTTCTTGGCGATCTACGGTCCTGTAGGTTTTCTCTTCAGCGTCCATCTGCGACTAACCCGGTTAAGCTTTTCATACAGATAATTATTTGAATCAGCTGTGCTAAATTAGAGTTGGAGAGAACTAACAAGAAAGTAGATCTCCAGGAACTGGGTTGGGCAGCCCTGATCTAAAAGAAGACAGTCCCACAGAGTTTTTGTTTCTTTTAATAGTTTTACCTCAGTTAATGCTTAGATATAACTAATTTGAGCCTAACTTCAAGCCGATGCACATCAATTACATTTTGCCATAGCTCTTTTCGCTTAACCCAGAGTACCCTGGGCAGTGTATTCAAATTGGACCAAACAGACTAAATAAGAAAACAGACTGGTTGAGACCATACACATGATGCATTATGGGTACACTGTGTCTACAAATGAATTAGTTGTGATTTATGGCGCGAGGCGATATGTAAATCAATCAGTCAGTCAGCAGTCACAGACTCTGTCGGATGCGATGTCTAACACGCTCATTACAGCTCCTATTCCATGACCCCAGATAAGCTTTAATCAGCATTATTGTTTTTACATAACCACATCAAGGGCACCTTGTCCATATACCTTGATTACTCCCAGACCCATTGACTGACAGAAGGCTTTTACACCAAGATGTTTTTTGCTAGTCTCTTGCACCTAAAGAATGTCTCTCTGTCTTGGGGTGCACGGTCAGGAAGGGCAGTGTGTTGTGTGCATGTGCACAGCACAGATTGCTACCCACCAAAATTGCCTACCTGTTGAGTATCTGAAACTCATCTTCAAAGCATTCCCTTCTCGTTCAGATACATGAAGGCATATAGAGAATACAGCAGAGCGGTAGAGATTGGGCAGTGGCATTTTGGCACAGCAGGAGTAGCTGTCTCTAAGAAAGGGAAAGATAAACAGGTATTTGTTATTGTCAGTATTCGAAACACTGCAGTAGATTTGCGCCCTTAAAATGTTATTTATCGTAGTCAAGATTGTGTGGTTTAGAAGAAAAAAACATCAAGAACCATCAGAGTTTGTTTGTCTGCCTCACTTCTCTTCTGCTATCGGAAATAGATCATATAATTTGATGCCAGGTGAGTTCATCTGAACTTCACCACATCAGTAATGGATGGTACCAATGTAGTCTGGGGGGCTGACATAAACAGAATACATTATGGCACCCGCCACCTAATGTGGTTTTCAGGCATGTGTATAATGCCTCGACTTAATCTGCATATATGATTAATGAATGTCATGTTTATGAGATAACAGGAAGAGCTTTACATATTAAAGTCTGTGGCTGTACACAGGAGGATAGTAGTGGGTGGTTCACATTACTAGAAACCTGAGACTGCATTCATAAAGTGTCTCACAGTAATGCTGCTGATCTAGGATCAGGGGTTCCTTCAGACTGTCCATTTTAATTCTAATCCTAATTTTGATCAGAAATTCCAAACTGATCATGGATCTTTACCCTGGTATACTTGATTTTAGATTGCACCATGATTTTGCAAAATATAAATCTGAAGGTATGTGAAGTCTTACAGCATTAACAAACCCTTGTTTTGACTCACAGGGTATTTATTTGCTCGCTCCTGATGGAATCATAAAGAATTTATAATACTGGAGAGTGAAAAAAATTGCAAGGGATTGAGAGTGAAATTGGGAAACAATATTTTACTTCTGGCATTTATTAAAGAGGTTTTTGCGTTCCCTGAGAAAAAGCAACAATAGCACTATTAATCACATTTCTTTAATTGGTAAAAGTGTATTCCCTTTCTTGAATTGGCTGAACAGAGTTGAACAAATTTGGAGTTCTTGAACCAACTATTTTCATTCAGAGGTAGTTAAATTGTTTAACATGTATATTAAAATGAATTTAATGAATTTTTAAAAAATATTTTCTTTCTTTCATTTAATGTTTTATTAGACAGAATGAAGGATGAAAGAGTTTAAACTATCCCTCCTTTTTCTTTAAATGAAATAAGTGTTGCCTAGGGCTGCATAGGAGGCATCCATCTGGACCACTGGACAAGCCATGTCAATTGATATTTATTGATTATTATTATTAATGATTATTATTTCTTTAATTTAGGGTACTCAAGCAATTTAGCTTCATACTGTCTTCTACATTGTGTGTAGTGACCACAATATATGCTTCAGCTACCTACTCACACCATACCTGCACATCTTTCTCTTCCTCCTTCTTCGTCATTCAGGAGGTCTGGACCTGATTTTGATGCCTGGGTTGGGGTTTGACAGGAGTGGGAAGCGTCTGGGCCGGGGGAAGGGCTTCTACGACACATACCTGAAACGCTGTATGAACCACCCCAAGGGGAAGCCATACACCATCGCTCTGGCCTTCAAGGAACAGCTGTGTCAGGACATACCTGTCAACGACAATGATGTGCTCATAGACGAGGTCCTGTATGAAGACATGGAGTAGTTCACTATGGACTGGTCAACGATAGGAAGACATTGAATGGCATTGTAGTGCATGAATATCATGTTTGCTGGGTTTCGTTGGAGCTGAGCCAGTTGCCATCCATGTGCCATCACAAACATATCCTTATACAGTAAACCAAGGCTTTGGATTAAATACCTCTACCGTTCCCATATGTTCAGTTTAAGCTTGGGTCCTCTTTTTTCACCAAATCTTGTTGTCTTAAAATGTGCCTGAATTGGCAAGGAATAAAATAGTTAGGTTCTCTGTGGATGAGACTAGCTTGTTTGGATTTCAACATTTCTAAAACTGTCAGAGTTGCATGTTTTCTGTAATAAGACAATTATGCTGCTATTTGGGGACACAAAGAATAAATTAATAATCACACCAGGGGTCTTCAACTCTTCCCGTACGGGATCCGGAGCCTGCTGGTTTTCTGTTTCACCTCACCATTAATTGCATCCAACTGGAGTTCCAATAGAAAAATGAAGTGGAACTGGCCTCAAGGTCCTGAGTTAAGTTTGACACCCTTTTTTATCATTCATTGTTTGTCGTAGCAGTTTTCATAACAGCATTATTGAAGAAGGTTCTTTTTTTAAGAATTGCCCCGTGACTTCGTTGTTAGTGTAATTGTTGTAATACCTACCTATTAATCCATAATTGCTAGTACAGTTTTTACTACAACTGAGCAATATAATGTTGCCACGTGCAGTTAGATGGATCCAAGATGGAGTCTGATGCCGGACATTCCAATCAATCTGATATTCCGGATTACTTCGTGTATCACTGACACTTCTAAATGGAGAAAGTAAATTAGCTCACCATAGATACAAAAACAAAAGACTAAAGTATTATCTTTTAAGATAACATGATTGATTTACAAGCAGTCACTTTGGTCTACATGGGGAATGATTTTGTGAACATTTATTTGGCTTAAAAAACTGCTCTACCCACCAGGAGACATAAAGGCATCTTTCAATTACACACTTCATCGACCTTCATATTAGGAACAATAAATAATCAGTTTGAAAGCGACAATAAGTTAGTAATTTTGTAAGCCTACAAACAGAAGAATAACATCACTGCATTCATCAGTTAACAAGCTGCATGGACAGATTAAGCATCTTGCTAATGTCGGATGGATAGAAAAAGAAAGGAGTGGGAGGGAAGAGTCAAAAGAGACAATGTATTTTTGTATATCTTTGTTCAGTATATTTCCCCCTCTTTTCTCCTCTCCCACTTTTGTGATGCCCAGTTTGTGATTATGAACATGCCTCATCGCAGTGACTCCCGAGATCAGACGAGGCAATCAGACAGTCAATCCTCTGCATACTCGGCCAATCCGTTCTGCTCCTTGTCACACTGTTTGCTTAACCAGGGAAGCTTCCTCCAAGACCTACATGCTTGAGGGAGAGACCATTTCCTGGCCAACAACCACAACTGAGCTTGATGGCTACCTGTCCAAACACAATTAGTGAAGAGAGTGCTATGAGGCAACCCTGTGTGACATCACCACCCATCCCTGACAGTGCTCAGCCAATTGGCAAGTCACAATGACTTTTTGTGCAGTGACTTAGACCACAGTGCTGTTCGGATCCCAGTCTTTTGGATTTTGAATGTGCCTCCACTAGTGTCTCCCCTATCATTAAATCCCCATGGTGCTTTATGGTTTATTCATCTGCCGAAATCTCTGCAAAACACAAAAGCAGCTATACAATAACATTATTCAGCTCCTCTATGCCTCTGTCAGGTCTCTGTCAAAGATCAAAAGCTGTGCCTGTCTGCCTATCCACCTGTCTGTCTGCTTGCCTGCCTTCCTGTCTGTCTGCCATCTAAGCAGTTGGTTTATCATAGCAGAGAAGGAAAGAGCAGGGTCTTGCCAACAGTACAGAACAGAACACAGACATACAGAGAGTACAGTACATTACACGCACACTATCTGCCAGCCCCTGTCTTTACCAGCTTTGTAATTGCATAGCACAGGATCAGGTATGAAGGACAGTTGCATGTGAGCACAGACCGGTGTGTGTGTATTTGTTTGTAACGTTACATGTGACTTTATTTTCCTGATGCAGTGAAAGAGTTAGGGGTGAGATGCTACTGGCCAACACATTCTCACCTTTCGCATGTAATCAAACTATTTTTGATTACATGTTAACAAGTTTTACTGGTCATCTTGAGTTAAAAACAGTGATTGACAGTTCAGGCATGAACCTAGATTGGTTAATGTTTGGGATTGATATTCACCAAAATTAATTATTAACTGCTATTGACAGTTTTATCACTTTGGCTCAATTCTCAAATGAAAATATTTTTTTCAAAACTATAAGTTCATATCTCTGAATAATTCGTTTCTTGCTAACACCAGATAAGGTCTGATTCGTTTAAGCAAATGGCAAGGTTTGGCTCATGCGTGTAAGTAAAATTGGCTACAATTTGCACAATACATACATGAACATTTCTTGCTGATCACAACTGATGAGTTGATTCTCAGTGAAATTGTTATAATCTTAGCAACTTCTAAACATTCTTGTGAGCTGCTACACACAACATTATCTATTCTGCTATCAACATCTGTCAGATGTACATATACAGCTCTGGAAAAAATGAAGGGACCATTAGTTTCTTAATTTCAACCCTTCTGTTCCTCACTCAAAACCTTCCTTTTTTGACTTTTTTGGAAAGGAAAGAAAAAGGTGCAGTTGTCTCTTGATTTTTTCCAGAGCTGTATATTCCATAAATATCCATAACATGGAATGTTTGTGATGTCTGCTAAATTGGCAAATTACCTGCCAGGTGACACAGTAATGACATTGGAATCGCAAGCCGATTTTTCCTCCAGTGTATCGCAAGGGAAAACATCATATGTGATGATGAACATTTCTTGCCAGACCAGCACGAGTGACAGGATGTCCATCAAGAAAATGAGAACTTGCAGTGTTACATACCGAGACGCGGTTCAATTTGCAGTTTTTTACAGAACTTCCTCAGGTTTTTTCATTGATGCAGTATTTTTCATGGATGTAATATTTTTTTTCTTCTGTTCACTATCTAGGATTTCTATCTATCTAGGAGCAAAGTAAGAAATATGTAAAAACTGATATGTGTTGAACAAAAGATAAGTTTGAAAGTAGGCTTCTGATTGACTGCTGCACTGAGCATACTTTTGTTTACAATGCCCCAAAGTAACAGCTTCTTGGGTCAAATTTGAATAAGTATTTTGTTCCGGTATTTGGGAATCTCGGGCCACGCTCAATATGTGTTAGCTTCTGGACAGAGCTGCTCAGAGACACTTATAGTAAATCATTACAACAAATACTAGATTTATAAATACAAATAGAACTACTAATTCAAGCTGTAAAATATTAATTTTCCATAAAGAACGAGAAGAGTGATTCAGCTCAAGGGATTTCTCTGTAATTACTTTGTGTTCAGATTTCACATCCCAGGTGGGCTGGATATTGTATAGAAACCAAAGCAGTGTAAGCCCTCTAAACTCATGCCTACACACTCAAAAAGAAAGGTACAAAACAAGAACATAGGCACACTTTCGAAAGAATGTTCCCTCCAAGGTACAATTTTGGTCTTTATGGGGACAGGAGAGCACCTTTTGATCAACGGAAATGGTACAAAGTGAATGTGATCACTTTTTTAATGGGCACCTTTGCACAGAGCTGATGAGAGGCTGATAAGCCCACTCCCAATAAGAGACACACGGACGTCATTAAACAGGCTGTTTACTTGTCGCTGTTCAGGACAGAAGTGATTGTGTCCCTGGCGTTTCTCTGTGTGTATCAGTCAGTCTGTGTGTGCGAGCTGCCTAATCACAATGGGACTGAATGTACACTATAATACACACACACAGAGCTCCTGTTAAGCTGAGTAATGACAAGTGGCTGATGGAGTACACATAGAGATGTACAGCACTGCAGAGCAGAGCTTCCAGAGGCATTCTGCAGACCGATACGTTTGTTTCGGGGGCTTGTGAGCAGACTACCAGTATTTCCGGTTGTGTCCTGAATCGTGTAATATTCCCTGTATAGCGCATTACTTCTTGATGTGGGACATAAGAAAGCAGGGAACCACTGAGGAGCACCCTCGACCACAAGCAGCAGAGAGAAGAGGTTATTATACTCTGTAATCCATCATCAGCAGAGGCCCGTCCGGACCTAGAATCTGAGGCAGGGAAAAAGGAAATTAAGTGTTAAGGTGGAGGGAATAAATAAATGGGCTTCTTGAATGTATTTACGCTTGTGCTCATAAGTTTGCATACCCTGGAAGAAATTACTAAATTTTGGTATTGATTTTGAAAATGCGACTGATCATGCAAAAAAACTGTCTTATATTTAAGGATAGCGATCATATGAGGCCATTTATTATCACATAGTTGTATGGCTCCTTTTAAAATGATAATGATAACAGAAATCACCAAAATGGCCTTGATCAAAAGTTGACATACCCTTGTATGTTAAACACAAGGTGTCACACACAGGGAGTAAAGGCAATTAAATGTTAATTAACCACACCTGTAGCTTTTTAAATTGCAATTAGTCTCTGTGTATAAATATTCAATTAGTTTGTTAGCCCTGATGTTGATGCACTGAGCAGGCTAGATACTGAGCAGAAAAGAACTTAATGGAACTTTTCAAATATGGAAAAGAATATCAAAAGATATCAGAAGCCTTGCAAATGCCAGTCAGTACTGGTCAATCACTTATTAATAAGTGGAAACTTCGGGGATCTCTTGATACCGAGCCAAGGTCAGGTAGACCAAGAAAGATTTCAGCCAAAACTGCCAAAAGGATTATTCGGAATACGAAGAAAAACCTCACAGATAACCTCAGGAGAAATTTAGACTGCTAAATAAAAGACGGTGTGGAGGATTCAGTGAGCACCATACGACAATTCTTGAACAAAGAATGCATGGTTGAGTTGCCAGAAGGAAGCCTCTACTGTGCCAGTGCCAATAAAACACCTTGACACGCCTCACAGTTTCTTGCACACTGTAATTTGGAGCAAGGCCCATAGTGAACAGAATACCATCCCCACTGTAAAGCATGGTGGAGGCTCACTGGTGCATTGGGGGTGTGTGAGCTCTAAAGGCACGGGTAATCTTGTGTGCATTGATGGCAAGATGAATAAAGCTTGTTATCAGTAAATACTGGCAGACAATTTGCATTCTTCTGAACAAAAGCTGCGCATGGGACACTTGGACATTCCAGCAAGACAATGTACCTAAGAACAAGGCCAAGTTGACCCTCCAGTGGTTACAGCAGAAAGAGGTCAAGGTTTTAGAGTAACCACCACAATCTCCTGACCATAATATGATCAAGCCACACTGGGGAGATCTTAAACGTGCGGTTCATGCAAGACGACCAAAGACTTTGCATGGCCTGGAGGCATTTTGTCAAGACGAATGAGCAGCTATATCACCTGAAAGCTATTACAAGACTGCACGCTGTAATTGTTGCTTAAGGGGGCAAAACACAGTATTTAGAACTAAGAGTATGCACATTTTTGAGCACAACTTTTGTGCTGTAAGTGGGCTATGTACGATCAGATTAATTAATGAATGAGCTGTTGAAGGAATGTACAAATCAATGAATATTTTACATTTTGACACTTTGATCCAGTGTTAAATTATACATTTGATTGAGTGCAGTTGATGCCAGACTCTAGCTAGGAGTTCACACATCCAGTTCAGGGATCAGTTATTACCGTAGTGCTTCATGACTTCTTAACTTTGGGTGGTAACTTTTTAGTATGAAAATCTATTTGGAGTTACGACCATTTGTCAGCATTTCAAAACCAAGCTTAGGAGAGCGGAACATCATGATATGTGACCTGTACTTTTAGTTCGCTAGTGGGAGTCGCTAGAGGACAGTTTGAGTGCCGTCTACGCCTCAGGTCATTTTAGGGTGAAAAGTCTACTTATTAAATTGACTTGTACCTGTATTCATCTTATACTTAAAATGTTTTAGCAGGAATAGATATTACACTTTATGCTTTATTCAAATTTCAAAAGAAGCTTTTAGTTCAAGCCAAACAGAGCTGGTCTCAGAGTTCACTTAAAGAGCCAGATTATGATCTTCTAGTTTCTCTTTGTCAGTGTGAAAAACATTAGCATTTTCATAATTTAGCAGAGGCTTATCCAGAGCAATATATAGCAGTGGGTTCTTACTTTTTCTTGACTTTTTCTCGACACATGTATTTCAGAATTCATAATTACTTCTAACAGTTTAAGACAAGCGTACATGGCATGAACGCTATGTTTGATAGATTATTACGATTTTTATAGGACACTCTATTGATATAATAGAGCCTGTGCTCTGCCAATCCAAACAAATATGGATGAGCTGACTGTATTCTACCGCACCCAAATGCCCTGTGGATACAAAGCCGTGTTGCTCCATGGCTTATGGACCAACGCTTTCAGTGTGGAAACTAAAATAATCCAACATGTACCACTGTTATCAAACGAAAAATCTAGGAAAAGTAACAGAAACATAACATCACTTCAATCACGCAATAACACCACCACCACCACCACCACAGATCACACAACCTTTGTAGCCTAGCATCGTCCCACTATCACCAAACGCAACAACAACACATCAGAGAATGTGAGTGTGAAAGGATTACGATGCTGACAGGGCAGCGGCCAGCCTTCCGCGTAGGAGGGTGCTCTCCATAGCACACCGCGCTTTCTGGAAAAATAAAACGTTAGGCTGACAGATCGACAGTAGTCACACTGAAGTCATCGGAATCCAAAAGGTCAACTGTTAGGTGAAGCATTTTCCACTGTAAATGTACAGCCATTAGGCTTATTCACTAGCGTTTATCTCTGTTTACAATCCACAGTGACAGTGATCTCAAGTTATAACGCGACTGTCTGTCACATGCATTGCATAACCAACGTTAGTGAATTGCAAACGTTTTTGAGAAGTGACTCTTTTTCAATTGACTCTGTAGTCCAGCACTTTCGATTTGAAATGACACCAAACGTGCTTCAATTTGAAGACATTCATCCATATTTCATGAACCATTAATAAATGAAAGCATGTTTTGTACATAGTCCCACTCCATAAGTATGGACTAAGTATTTGGACAGTGTACTATTTACAATAAAGTAGTCATTTTTAGCAGTTAGTTGCATGTTCCTTGTATACAATGATTGCCTGAAATCTGCAACCCACCAGACAGGGTATATTCCCTGGTACCTTTCCACTGTTGATTTGCATTTAAGCACAGTAGCTCCTAGGTGGTCCCTGGACGGGACACCAGGTACGACTGGAAGTGGTGTTAAAGTGGAGGTGCAATGCAGCTATTGTAGGTGTTGCAATCACTTCCCGTTCATCTTAACACAGAACTATGTACAGGACACTTTAAATGGCCAGTTGGCGACACACCTGAGGTGAGTGATTGTGATTTGTGTAGGGTGCTGTCTTTTGGAGGGGACATTAATTGGGTGTCCTGACTCTCTGTGGTCACTAAAGATGCCATGTTAAGATTTTTGTCCCTTATATCATCATGGCACACAAAGCCTCTCCAGCTTTCAGTTAGTCAATTCATCTGCTCTCTCTCTCCGTAACTATTCCCCAGGAGATTGCTGCTGAGAATTAAAATGTGCTAAAAAATACTACAAATAAATCCCTGCACTTTCTTTTATCTGAGCATAGCTAATTTAGGAAAAAAATTCACCCAGACTGTCAGCAGAAACACATATTGCTGTATACATAGAGGGTTAAAGAACTTGGAACAATTCAACTTCAGTGGAACTCCGATGACCTCTGTAAGCTTTTTCTAAGGCTTTCCTACAGTTTAATCAACTGGAAGGAAGAATCATTTATAACCATTGGTCTGGAATGGAGAGTACTGTCAGCATTTTAGCACTTAAACCCTTCCTTTTCTCTAGCACACTCTAACCCCTTCTCTCTTTCACCCTTTTTCTCTTGCTCCTTTTCTCTTTCACATTAACACACACACACACACACACACACACACACACACACACACACAGCAAGGGGCCAAGTCACACAGACAAACACTGTCATTGTGTATCTATACATGTAATCAGAGCCTGGTAGTGGCCCATAGAAATGTTACTAGGAAATTGGGAGCGACTAGGTGTGTTTCTGACCTAACACTATTATGGGGGGAAAATGTCCCAAACAAAATGACTAATGGGGTATTTCTTCCTGTTCCTATTTGCTCTTGTGTAAGGTTTAGGGCAGACATTGGGGGCATTACTGTTTAGAGATAAGCATACATGATTTTTTTTGGTTAAGTTTAGGGTAAAGTTGAGGTTGCATTTAGGATTAGGATGACTAAATGTATGTTTTATAAGGACAGTACACTTTGGTGTCCCCATTTAAATAGCTAAGTAAAGGTGATATGTGTCTGTGTGTTCATGTGTGGCCTGATGGTGGTAAAGGTGCAGCAGGGCCAAAGAGGAAGGCAGTGTTTGTGGCAGAGGGAAAAGAATTGGTCAGGGGGGTGTGTGGGTGTGCGTGTGGGTGTGAATGGGTGCGTGTGTGTGTGTGTGTGTGTGCGCCAGCCAGACAGGCTCTTTGCGCAATGCCATGTGGATGGAGGAGGGTTGACTTATATGCAATCTGGGGTGCGAGAGCTAGTCAGCACTGGTATATACACGAACGCACATACTGTCTGAGACAGAACGTGCCCTGACTCCGGATGCCAGGATGAACGCCAGAAACAGAGGATGTGCGAAAGAGAGGGAACAAGAAAGACACGTGTGATTGAACAAGGTCAACTGCATGAGGTTAAGACGAGGTCAACAAACAAGGTTAAGAGAAAGAGGATGGGAGAGAGGGAAAGGTAGAGAAGAGCTAAGAGAGAGAGAGATATTGCACATTGTTAGAAATAATATAACTGCCGGAAAATATAATAGTACATGTTTGAACCCTTTTTGAACACAAACCAATGCAATATTTTAAATGTTTATTTTCTTGAAACGTGTTGGTGTAAGGTTAAAACTCTGAAATCATAGCCCTTCATTTGCAATATCCTCTAAGTGAAATGTTTGAAAAACTCTATATCACAGATCATTTAACAATTAGATTTTGAGCCTAACGACCTATGTGTAAGGGCTTCTGTTAGTCAGCTATAGACGCTTTTGCCTGATAATAAATAAATATTAAGCTGGCAAAATAATTAACTCCCAAAAGTTTGCAAAAATTCCAAACTGCTCACAAAGTCCTCATATTGGACCTCATGGAAGTCCACCGTAAGTAGACAAAACTGGCAAAGATTTCCTTAATTATCCAGATTTCTAGTGTGCCATTAGAGGGGATCTCCAAAAACAATTTTAAATGACCTCTAGATCATGTCTCCCAGAGGAAATCCTAACCAGGTTATGTACAGCTTGAAGCAGTTGGGCAGTATGGATTTCCCAACAGCATGAGCACATTGGAGCTGGCCAAGATCCGCAGCAAACGGCAGAGGCAGCTGACATGCTCTGTTGATATGCGTATCCATTCTAAACAACCCTGTGCAATTGAAACGCTGTGCGAGACATGAAGCTAAAGAATTTATGATCGCCTTTTGCACGCGTTTCAAAATACCAGCTGTGTATAATACCCACTTGTAAAACCCTTGGGGCAAACCAGAAAACATCCTGGGCTAGTGACAACCTAGGTTATTAGGATATTCTCAGGTTGATTTTCAAACCAGAAAACACCCTGGGCTAGTGACAACCTAGGTTATGAGGATATTCTCAGGTTGATTTTCAACCCAGAAAACACCCTGGGCTAGTGACAACCTAGGTTATGAGGATATTTTCAGGTTGATTTTCAAACCAGAAAACACCCTGGGCTAGTGACAACCTAGGTTATGAGGATATTCTCAGGTT
>JACXGJ010009322.1:0-14144 GCA_016801105.1 Esox niger
CCCCGGGGTCGGTGTCGTCGCGCGGCTGGAGCCGCGCGTCAGGGGGGGGGTACTGTGACAACTACGCCATCTGCAGCTCATCCTCCCCCTGCAGGAGGCGGGCCTCAGCGCTCGATGTCACCGGCCTTCTAAACACCACCGCCCATCATCAATCCATCGCACCTGTTGTCCTGTTTAGCGCACCTGATCCTCATCCAGTTGTTACCATTCCAGTATATATGTGTCCTCTGTTCCCCCCTGTCTTTGCGTGTTATTGTCTCACCATTGATGAGCATAAGCCAGCTCGAATCTATTAAATATATGAACACAAACTTATCGTCTCCGCAGTCTGCTTCACCTCCGTCCCTCGCACGAGCTGACAATTGCATAGCCACACACACATTATATTAATATTTGCGTGCAAACAGTCAATGTGACTTTTCTTTTTTTTTTCAATAAATGCTCGCGCATATTCAACCTGCTATCTGAAATACCCCCTCACTGTATAGAGCACATAAATACCTGGATGAACCAAAATTGTCTACAATTAAACCAAGATAAAACTGAGATTATTGTGTTTGGCAACAAAAATAAAAGAACAATTATTAGTAAAGAGTTGGATGCTCTGGCCCTTAAAACCAAGGATCAAGTCCGTAATCTTGGTGTTCTGATAGACTCAGACCTCACATTTAACAGTCATATCAAATCGGTCACCAAAATAGCATTCTACCATCAGAAAAATATATCCAGAATCAAAAGCCTGGTGTCCCAAAAAGACCAAGAGAAGCTCATCCATGCTTTTATCTCTAGTAGGGTTGACTACTATAATGGCCTCTTAACTGGACTCCCCAAAAAGACTGTAAAACAGCTGCAGCTCATTCAGAATGCAGCTGCTAGAATGTTAACCAGGACCAAGAGGGCCGAGCACATCACTCCGAAATCACAATGTCAATTTTCACTGCTGTGCTGATGACACAAAGCTATATATTTCGATGAAGCATGGAGAAACCCCAAAATTAGCAACTCTGGAAGTGTGTGTTTCAGATATTAGGAAGTGGATGACAGAGAACTTCTTGCTTTTAAACTCAAGAAAAACAGAAATGCTCATTTTAGGACCCAAAGACTTTTACTGGCAGATCTCACTGTGAACCTCGATGGCTGCATGGTCGTATCCCAAAAAACGGTAAGAAATCTTGGCGTTACCCTTGACCCTGACCTTTCCATTGATGAACATATAAAATATATCTCTGTATTATTTTCATCTTCGAAACATTGCAAAAATCAGAAACTTTCTATCAAAAACTGATGCGGAAAAACGAATCCATGCTTTTGTTACATCAAGACTAGATTACTGCAATGCTCTTTTTTCCGTTTACCCTGATAAATCAATAAATAAACTTCAATTAGTGCTTCACACTGCTGCTAGAATCCAAAACAATTTGAACACATTACTCCAGTACTAGCCTTTTTACACTGGCTGCCTGTTAGGGTCAGGGCTGATTTTGAGGTTTTATTGTTAACATATAAATCAATTCATGGACTTGCTCCTACTTATCTCGCTGAAATTATCCAGCCATACACACCTGCATGTAACCTTAGATCACAAGATGCAAGCCTTTTAATTGTACCTAAAATCTCTAAAAAAACAGCCGGAGGCAGGGCTTTCTCTCATAGAGCTCCACTACTTTGGAATGATTTGCCAATCAAAATTAGAAATGCAGACTCAGTGGAAACCTTCAAGCGTCTACTAAAGACTCATCTCTTCAGACTGGTCTATGTTTAAGTGTAGTCTGGCCCAAGGGCGTGAAGGTGACCAGAAAGGCCTGATACTGTCCACCCTTGCTGTCTTGTCAGGTGGGCTCTCATCGCCACTGGGATGCCCTCCCTTCAATACCATTCAGGTGCGGAATCACTGGCTTGTAGTTGTCCCTCTGTGGCACACTGGTGCATTGGGGTGTGCTCTGCTGGCAATACTCGGCTCTCTTTCAGGATGATTGCGGTTGGTGGGTGTCCCTCTGGTTGATGCTTGGCAATGTGGGTGGATTGTTTTCTGCCTGTTGGGCCCTGTCCGGGGCCTCCTCCGGATGGGGCCACAGTGTCACTGGACCCCCGTCTCAGCCCCAACGTCTTACGCTGCTATATTATTGTGCTCGGGGAGTAGGGTCAGTCAATTCTCCTTCTCCACTATAAATCCCTGTAGATCTAGTGAATGCATTTTCTAAATTTTCCCTGTTTTCTATTGTCTTCAACTTAGGAGGACACAAGGTCCTAACCCACACACGCGGAGTACCAGGCATGACTCGTCCCGGTCCCTGTCCAAAGTCCTCCTGGTTGTGTTGCAGATCAAGATCACAGCTGCCACTGTCCTGAGCCCCCCCCCTCTTCCCCATGTCTGTCCCTGTCCTTGACCATCTGGTTATGCCTCTGATCTAGGCTGGGTTTGAATGGACGCTGGGATTAGCCCACATGCATTGAACTATTAAAATTTGGACTCTTAATATGTTCACCCGGCACAGCCAGAAGAGGACTGGTCACCCATGTTTAGTTTGGACTCTGGGCTCTCCTCGCTGACCTGAGTTCATGGATCTTAGAGCCCTGCTTGGTTTATATTCTCCAAACATATCAGAAATGTGTTCGGGTCCTAAACCATTCAGAGATTTATGAACTAAAAGCACCACTTTAAAATCTATTCTGTAACTGACCGGAAGCCAATGCAAATATTTAAAAAGCTGCATTTAGCAGTTATGCTGTACACAACTGGAATAAACTACCAGAAGATCTTAGACGTTCACCAAATGTGTCAATTTTTTAATCCAGGCTCAAAACAATTCTCTTTTCTTAATTTGTGTTATTAAATGTACATCCTGCTATATTTTATAAATTGTAATGCAAGTTCTGGTGCTATCAGGCTGGGAAGACTGAATCTGCAATAGATAAGCAGCTTGGTGTCAAGAAATCAACTGTGGGAGCAATTATAAGAAAATGGAAGACATGCAAGACCACTGATTATCTCCCTCGATCCGGGGCTCCACGCAAGATCTCACCCCGTGGGGTCAAAATAATCACAAGAACGGTGAAAATCCCATAACCAAACAGGGGGACCTAGTGAATGACCTGCAGAGAGCTGGGACCAAAGTAACAAAGGCTACCATCAGTAACACACTACGCCGCCGGGGACTCAAATCCTGCAGTGCCAGACGTGTCCCCCTGATTAAGCCAGTACATGTCCAGGCCTGTCTGAGGTTTGCTAGAGAGCATTTGGATGATCCAGAAGAGGATTGGGAGAGGGTCATATGGTCAGATTAAACCAAAATATAACATTTTGGTAAAAACTCAATTTGTCGTGTTTTGGAGGTGAAAATGCTCAGTTGCATCCATAGAACACCATACCTACTGTGAAGCATGGGGGAGGAAACATCATGCTTTGGGATTGTTTTTCTGCAAATGGACCAGGACGACTGATCCGTGTAAAGGAAAGAATGGGGCCACAGAAAATGTTTAACCTCTGTCATTGCCAACAAAGGGAATATAACAAAGTATTGAGATGAACTTTTGTTATTGACCAAATACTTACTTTCCACCATAATTTACCAATAAATTCATTAAAAATCCTACAATGTGATTTTATTTTCTCATTTTGTCTCTCATAGATAAAGTGTGGATATGATGAAAATTACAGGCCTCTCTCATCTTAAGCGGGAGAACTTGCACAATTGGTGGCTGACTAAATACTTTATTGCCCCACTGTATTTCACAACTCAGCAGCTTTCTAAACCATCAGTGTCGCGTTCTAGACTGTAACCAAAATATTTCAAACTATTTCTAGAGACACTTCAGTCTTCTAATGAAATATTTCATTTGTATGTTATCATGAATGTTTTATAGTGAAACAAAATACAATAAAATTGTATTTCTGTCTCTGCGAATGATCTTAGAAAAAAGTACTTTCGCATAATGAGACTAGAGCCCTTTCTCAACATGTAGTCGAAGCAAATACACTTTTGTTTTCTATACCTGTGCTTGAACTGGTTGAACCTAGTGTTATATCTTGATAAGATATATTGAATTAAATTACATGGAGTGAGATAAAGTTGGAACATTAGTTCACTCTCATTCCTCCATTAGTACACTCAACATAATGACGTCATACCCATACTTGACACCTAACGTTAAACCGTGTCAAACCAGGAAGCCTCAAACTGACTAATGGCAAACATCAGTGGGCGTAACTTAACATTCAGGAACCCTCATGTTGAGTAAGGTCCCTGACTTGCGGTCTGCAGTTATACCTTATTGGAGGAAACAGCCCAATGGTGTCAGTAAAACACATATCTACAAGAGCCCTTACAACATGTCTTCCCCTCTGTTTTGCCATTTTAAGACAATAAACGTTTACAATTCAAATATACTGCAATACTGTGTCTTGAATCTATCGATTATACTATAAAATACATTGTTCTAATCACACCTCTCACTTGCCCCAGTTTACCAAAAGTGAGTTCAAGTGAGAATTCTGAAAATATCCCAATAACTACTGAAGGAAATAACCACAGCCCAATAAAGCATCAAATAACATGTGCAGGTCAGGGAAACGCTATATTACCTATGCAGGCACACTGAAAAGCAAATTCTAACCTCTCAGAAACACTAAAGTAAAAATGGTTCAAGACATTCGCTGTAAACATATTAAATGTTATATACTACTTGCATGCTTCACTAATAACTAGGACCTTTCAAAATATTCTATATTAGGCAGGACAAATATTACAACCTTTGATTTGATCAAAATATTACAACTGGATTCCTACAAATCCCACTAACTCTGAAAACTGCAAAAATAACAACATACAATTATGATAGAAACATATTTCCAAGTAATAGGTATTCTATTGTAGGCGATAAACATTAAAAACCTTTGATTAAAAACCAGGTATTGAAAAGAAGGGTGGCTATATTGGTCACACAATTTGAAAAAAACAAACACTAATTGTCATTTTGTGTTACTCATTTGTTACACGTTAAAAATGTAGAATAAAGTTGCCTAAAAACTGTGCACATTTACAAATTCCCCTGAGAAAGATCAAAACTCACTGTGAAACATTCAGGTTTGAGGTTCAATGATATTCTGGATTGACATAAAGCATTGTGATTGTTCAACAATAAAATAAATCTTGAGAATACAGTGTTACTGAGCACGCTGTGTAAACGTGTAACAAAGCATATGTTCATCAATAATCTCAAGTAATCTTTTACATAAAACACAAGAAAAATAGAATATAATGAAAATAACAAAACATTTTTCTTTCATAGTTGTAACACAGCTAACAATATCATATTATTGATCAATCTGATAATGAAATGCCATCTAGACAACTAATGGGGTAAACTGTGACACATTCTTCTACCCCTAATAGACCTTAGATGTCTATTCTGGTAACACAATATCAAACTTTTAATCAGCAGATTGTACATTAAATCAATTTCAAAATGTTTAAACCAAAAAAATTCTATCGTTATGCTAGGTATCAAAAGGTGAGGTCAGAACACACGAACACACACAATATTAACACAGAAGTTTATTTTTAATACAAGCTTGAAGGCAATATTTCAGACCAACATATGCAAATATAGAAGGATTGAAAATTAAGAAACACATCAATACATTGTGATAGAAACAACCCAACCCCTCATACTGTTCCTCCCTTTCATGCCTTCAACTCATTCTGTACATTTCTACTAGACTATGAAAGTTGGTTTATCTCCTTCACATAAAGCCAGTGTGTTCAGTCAGTCCTTGGAAAGGCCTATCTATCCTATCGTTCCTTATCTGACAAATTAAGATTCCCTAACTTCAACTCATGAAAACATTACGCACATACTTTCTCAGTTTGTTTTTACTCAAAGGTACAATGCAGTTTTACATGTAAAGGTACAATGCAGTTTTACGTTACAAAGGTACAATGCAGTTTTACATGTACAGTTTTTTCAAGTGTCCTTTTTCCTATGAGTCAGTCCATATGGTTACCTCACCTTCATACAGCTCAGCTCCTCAGGCTGTGAGGGCTGCTAGTAATGGTCCAGACTTGGACTGTCTGTTGTACATGACAGTCTGTTCCCCACCTCTCCTTGGTTTTGGTGAAGCGGGAACGGTCAGTTTTCTGGCTGGCTCACCACTCTTACTGAGTCCAAGTCAGTCTCATAGGTCTGGGCTTGGTTTGGCCCCGGAATGGTCTGGGCCACAGGTGTCATTGGACAAGGTCTATCAGGTCTATCAGTGATTCAGGACTCCTAATTTGTGGGAAACAAAGATGGAATCTCGCACAAGACAAAGTTAGAATCTTAACTTGGGGTGTGTGTATTTAACTAACTCCCTTAAACCCCAATATTAAACCCCAATTGTGTATCTGTCATTTCTTAATTGAATGTCTTCCACCCCACACTTTTTTTTTTCATCAAACAGAGATTTAGCCTGGCCCAGTTTGTAACAACTTGGAATTAAGAACTAGGAAAAAATGCCAAATGGGCCAAAGAATGACAAATGGGCCTTGAATAAAGCAGGCTGATTAAAATTAAAACTTGTGTATTTGTCTTCCCCTCATACTAGGCAACATTTACTCCAACAGTGTACTAAGACAGAAACAAAATGTACTTCTTAATGACAAAAATAAAAAGGTTCATAGGTCTGAATTCTGGCTACCCCCGCTCTTACTGATACAAGTCTAAGTGTCTTCTGTCATGAGCTTCGTTAGTCCCTCCCAGCGCTCTGTCTAAAACAAAGACCCAAATGTGTAACTAAAATACGCTCTCTAAAAAAACTTAACATCATGAAAACATTACGCACATACTTTCTCAGTTTGTCTTTCCTCACAATGGTACAATGCAGGTTTCTACTATGTATTTACTAATATTAATACATTATTTGTTCCACATGGACAAAAAAAATTGTTAAAGGAATAAATGCAATTTATGGAAAAGGTTGCTTGACAACCAAAACCTCAGTTTTATCTTCAGGTCTACTATCCATGTATTTATGTTGATTATGCATTTTGTTAAGGCTTTAATAGAGATAAAATGATCAGGGGATAAAGAGATAAACAGTTCTGCTTGACAGTATGCTAACTCTTGTGCAATTCCATATGTTGGATTAGAGGAAATTATGCATTCAGTAGATAAACAAAAATAAAGGAATTATTGCAGGTGTAATTATAACAGATCACAGGGCTCTATTCATCTTTTGAAGATATCATGGTTTGACCCGAGTATAACCATGAATCCAGCTTGAAAAGACAATTTAAAATGGACATTGATTGCACAGGGAAGGGTGTGGCCACTGGGACAGGGGTGGCTCTATAGGCATTCAAATTACTCTTCTTTCAAGAGAAGACCTTAAAACTACTTGATGTTGTAAAACACTGGTTTATCCACTGAGACATGACTGTCCAATATTATTGTACAGTATGTATGTGCTGGTGAACTTTAAGATTATTTAAATGAGAGAAACTCTTCCCACAGTCAGAACAGGAGTAAGGCTTCTCACCTTCATGCAGTCTCTGATGTTTAGTAAGTTCAGATGACGAGATAAAACACTTCCCACAGTCAGAACAGGAGAAAGGTTTCTCTCCAGTATGTATGCGCTGGTGAATTTTAAGGTAACCAAAGTGAGAGAAACACTTCCCACAGTCAGGACAGGAGAATGGCTTCGCACCTGTGTGTTTGCGTTGGTGACATTTAAGGTTATTTTGTTGAGAAAAACACTTCCCACAGTCAGAACAGGAGTAAGGCTTCTCACCAGTATGTATGCGCATGTGACATTTAAGGCCATTTTGTTGAGAAAAACACTTCCCACAGTCAGAACAGGAGTAAGGTTTCTCTCCAGTATGTTTGCGCTGGTGAACTGTAAGACCACCTAACTGTGAGAAACACTTCCCACAGTCAGAACAGGAGTAAGGTTTCTCACCGTTATGCAGTCTCTGATGTCTAGTAAGTTCAGATGATGAGATAAAACACCTCCCACAGTCAGAACAGGTGTAAGGCTTACCACCAGTATGTATGCGCTGGTGAACTTTAAGGTTACTTAAGTGAGAGAAACTCTTCCCACAGTCAGAACAGGAGTAAGGCTTCTCACCTGTGTGCACTATCTGATGTCTAGTAAGTTTTAATGATGAGATAAAACACTTTCCACAGTCAGAACAGGAGTAAGGCTTCTCTCCAGTATGTATGCGCTGGTGAGCTTTAAAGCTACCAAACTGAGAGAAACTCCTCCCACAGTCATAACAGGAGAAAGGCTTCTCACCTGTGTGCACTCTCTGATGTCTAGTAAGCATATATGATGTAATGAAACACATCCCACAGTCAGAACAGGAGTAAGGCTTATCACCAGAATGTATACGCTTGTGAATTTTAAGGTGACCTAAGTGAGAGAAACACTTCCCACAGTCAGAACAGGAGAAAGGCTTCTCACCTGTGTGCACTCTCTGATGAGCAGAAAGTGCAGATGAAGAAATAAAACACTTCCCACAGTCAGAACAGGAGAAAGGCTTATCACCAGTATGTATGCGCTTGTGAACTTTAAGGTTACCTAAGTGAGAGAATCTCTTCCCACAGTCAGGACAGGAGAAAGGCTTCTCACCTGTATGAACTCTCTGATGACTAATTAGTTCAGATGAATAAAGAAGACACTTCCCACAGACAGAACAAGAGTGACGTTTCTCTCCAGTATGTATCATAATGTGTCTTTTTAACTTTGACAGAGATGAGAAATGTTTTTCACAATGGGGACAGTGGTGAGACTGCTTGTAGGCTTCCTGTTGTTTCTCTCCAAGTGGCTGCATTTCAGGAATCCCATCTGTGACAGACATCAGAAGGCATTTTTAGACACATTTTGAAAAACAATATTATCAAGGCTTCAAGCAATTAGCATCATTCCACAGCAAAGTGATATAGACCTTAATACAGCAATTAGTACATCGTAATGTGATTTAATACATTGTAGTGTGATTTTTGTGGAGACTCTTGTTAGCTTTTAGACAAAGCCTTTAAAGTGTAACTGGGATTATCTATGCATACTGACATGACAACCCTTACAGAAAGAAACATTTACTGATTTGAGTGGAGAGCAGGATGTTGTTTTGATGGAAGACAAAAGTTTCAAATAAATACATTTAATGTTGCCCTTGACGTGCTTTCTCAGAGTCTGGAATCCAAGAGAAATCTGGCAAATATTTTAATGCACTCCTCTGTGATTGAGAAGGCCCATATTTGGGTATCTGCATTCCCAGATGACAGTTTAGGTCAGGGGTGGGCAAATTAAGGCCTGAGAGGCCATTCCATTCTGTAGTGAAAAAGTTGAGGGAAAGTCAAACATTTCTCACCAGCCCATTCTCATACATCACAATCTGAATTTAAATTATTTAGACAAGGGGCCTGCTGCTTAATATTTTCATTATTGCCTTTTTGCCTGCAAATAATTTATGATCCACAAATAACATAACAAATGTGGCTTTTCATTAAATTTCACAATCTTGATCTGGCCCCCGAGCCAAAAGGTTTTCCCTCCACTGGTTTAGGCAATCAACCGATTCAGTTCAAGTTATTTAAGCCTATCAATTATAAAATCCCATCTGGTCTGCAGACATTATGGATTATGTCCTGCTATATTAAATTGGAAATGTTGTTGTTGCTCTACAGACACGTCTGACTTGCCTGTAAGTAACTGTAAGGGATAACGGTCATTCTAACTTCTGTCCAGGATTAAAAATGAACTGACAACTAAGATGTCAAAAAAGTTCTTCAGGGAATTTTCTCTTATGGCTCTTGAAAGTGACCTTCTAACATTAGACTTTGATGTGATTGTGAAGGATGAGAGAAAGTAGGCTTGAGAAACTTAACACAACACAGATGTACTAACTAACTCTTGAGCAGAGGTGTATGGATAGGACACACGTCCTGTCCATACCTCCTGCTAGGAGTTGCCCATGTGACTGTCACAGGCTTGAGGAATAGGATCATTGACCATATGCTGGAACATCCCATACAAGGGTCATTTAGGCCTTTCTTATTGGAGGGTATTTGGCTGGGTTTGACCCTTGGCCGCCTCCCTTTTATTAGGTATAAGTACTGTGGAACTTCCTGTATTCTTTGGAGAGAGAGAGAGTGGGAACTATGTACTCTTAACATCGGAAGTCTCATGCTGAAATAAAGGTTCTCCCCTGACTTTCTGGTTGCATAACTTTTGTTCTTGGACATCACCGGAAAGGGAAGCGAACAAGGAGTTTGCAAGTAGCAAAGCCAAGAACAAATTCATTTTAATGTAAGACAATTTAATAACGTATTCATGCTGTAAAATTAAGTGTGAATTAACTGGGACTTCATGAACGAGCTGTTAGCTTTGAGTATGCATGTTCTACCTTGTAATTCCCATTTCCAAGATACAGATTAATTGTGTTGTCTACAATAGAGTGAATGCAATGTAAATCCAGTTGAGATCCAAGTTAAGGCAACAATTAAACTATTGGCTTAATTTGCCATTGGGAGGGTTCAGTCTTTGAAGGTGCTGTGCCCAGGGGCCCATTGTTTTAGATTAGAGTGAAACAGTGCAATATTTTACGTAATTAAATTTGTAGACATTTTCTATCTCAGAAATGTTAAAACAAGGCAATTAGTCAAGATGACGAATGTTTTAGATAACATTCTTTTTCCTTTATAGATTAAATGTAATTGTTCAGTGATCTCTCCATAATTGACCAGCTGTTGTTTAAGCAAATGTGCATCAAACTTTGATTATTATACTTTTTAATTAACTGTATTTGTGGGTCAAAGTGTTTTTGACTGTCGCTGGCCGACTGACAGGGCTGTCGCTGGCCGACTGACAGGGCTGTCGCTGGCCGACTGACAGGGCTGTCGCTGGCCGACTGACAGGGCTGTCGCTGGCCGACTGACAGGGCTGTCGCTGGCCGACTGACAGGGCTGTCGCTGGCCGACTGACAGGGCTGTCGCTGGCCGACTGACAGACCAATTGAGTCACTATTTCTGGGGAATTTTCGAAGTACACACCCTGCATGCTTTTTCGGTCAATGTTTTTGTGCCATGAAAGAGCTTTGGCTGTGTTAAGATCAAGTAGTAAGTTAGACACTAATAAGCTGTTAAAACGGCCAGTGGCAAAAGCCATATATTTCATAGATTATATTTTTGGTGGAGGTAAACTTAAGAAACTAGTCAGTTTAACATGATGGTTAATGGTGTGTAGTGAAATATTTAAACTTGGAGTGATGTCAATGCTTTAATTTTTTTTTCGAAGTGTCGAGCTGCTATACCGACAGTAGGCAACCGTATAGCACTGTGGTGGAGTAGTTAGACACAGCCACTCATCTGGGACACCTGGGTTCAAATCCACTAAGGGCATAAAAATATTTACCACTTTTAATTGCGGGCCAGCTGAAATAGCCTTGCCTGGTTCGTCATGTGGAAAGACGAGAGAATCATTTAGCCAGCAAAGGTTTAGTTCATCCTGGACAAATACTAATACATCCTTTGAAAATCCACCAGAAACAGTTGCAATATTACAGTCAACATTTACTTATTTGGCTTCCTATAACTTAGCTACTGAAGGTTATAGCCAGCGTAGTTTGTTTATCATGAACAAATCCTCTTTTGCCACTGTTCGTTATAACAGCCAATTAGTCTTTCATGAATGATATTGATACAGTATCTAGCAATATACTGCCGTACAATTGCAAAAGACCTTTACTCAAGTGTAGACCCTACGAAAAATGACAAAAGTTGTTTTGTTGTCGAGGCAAATTAATTGTAGGCAGAATATAGGAAATGTGGCAATTCTTCATTTATTTATTCATCTACATAAAAATATTAACCTCAAACTTTTTACCCTTATTTGCCTTGGCATTACCCTTATTCAGAAGGTAATGTACTCTGCCTTTGCATTGTCTGCAAAATAATAAGGGGTCATGCCAAGGCAAAAGGCTTCAACTGACATTTGATCACTTGGTTGTGGATCACTGTGATCTGTATAATGATAACATCTTGTTTTTGACATGACAAACGTAGACAGAGATTACATTAATCAAACAAATTGTTTTGTATGTAGGAGGATAACGTTTTGCAACTACTTTATCGAGTGCACGGTTTACTAACGCAGCGAATATTTAAGGATACAACAATAGTCTTTTGGATTGAATTTGCTGAATGCCAGAGTAGGATACTCAAGAACGACATGTTACAGATTTACCGTGTTCAACGCCAGCAAGAAATGCTCAAGTCACGTTGTGGATTTAACATGGCAATGCATTTTAAGCAGGTTATAAGAAAATGTAGGCAATCTATTTAATTGTGACTGTTACGAACCCTGCGGCTCTAGCAGTCTGGAGTGAATGGTACAGAGACCCGTAACATCAAACTCATGCAAATCAGTGTATTGTAAAGGCACAGAACAAATGGTACAGACAACCAAAGCTACAGTCAAACTCAAAACATTTATTATAAACACAAGGTAAAGGGGCTGAGCTGGACACAAAAAATTAAATAATATAGTCCAAACACCCATAAACTGAACTTGCCTGCCGCAAGAACCGCTTAGCTGACTTCTAACCAATACAAAACTTCAGTGGATGGTCCACTCAGTTCTAGCTAGTGTTTTAAGACCAACTGACTGAGTTTTTAAACCAGGCAATGTGTGATGTGATTGGGTAATAGAAAAAGGTAGTGCAATTAGGAGGGGTGTCCACTGATTGGTCCACCTCAGTAGTCAGGAGATGCACTCATGACTGCCAGGTGGTAAACACCAACGAGCACAACAGGGAACATAAGGGACACCTGGGGAAACGACAGGAGGGGGAATAACACAAACGCACATACAGGGTACCTGCATGCGTCACAGTGACCTGTTACTTTTCAGTTCATGTGCGTGTGATTCAGCTACTTTGGAGTGTTTTGTGAGCCCTAACCCTACATGCATTGTTTCCTTGGCTGTCAGTTTCAGGCAGGCACTGACTAGCCTGCATGACATGAATAAAAGCATTAATTGGTTATGATTTACAAGAATTTCCAGCTGGCAAGCCATCTTGATATTCTTTGTTTCCAGTGTTTTGTTTGCATTCTGATCGCTTATAGGTGAAGTATGTATTTGTTTGTCAAGTAGTTAGCCTAGCAGTTGGTTTTGTTTGTCAAGTAGTTACTTTTGTGGCAATTTCTTAACTAATGTAACTCAATTTAAGTGTTCAAGAGTGCAGCGAAACAAAAAAATAACCTTAACTGATGTTAAATAACCTTAACTGATGGGATTCTGCTTTTGGAAATTACAGCAAAGACATGACACTTTCTTAAATACAACAAATACCTACAATGACAACATTGAACCAGTTCTTACCTTGAGTGAGTAAATCTCCCTCTGCATTATTAATGATAACCACATCCTTCTCCTCCTCTTCCTCTTTAATGGTAACATTCAGTCCAGGTAATTGATTTTTTTCCTCCAGCTTTACGGATGCCATCTCTGAATCCCCCAATGGCCCCTGGGCTTCAGAATCCAATGACACCTGTTTGGGCTCAGTGTGGTAGGAGAGCAGCAGACTGGGTTTGTCCTCCCTCTGCTATAATGAAGACCAAATCAGAGCCACCATGACTGATACACATGTTTGTTGGAATAAAATATAATCACAATGGTGATAAATAACAAAAACAATCATGGTCAGAACAGAACTGTGTCCTACATGAGGTGCACTGACCTTAACATGAACCATGAAGAATGAAAATACTTTTCACTTTCATCACGGTTTATCATTTCTTTGGAATGTAACAACAAGTATGCATTACTGAATTGTACAGTTGTGAGAAGTTGACAACTTTACATTGTAGATTATCCGTCATTAAATGTATTAAAAAAATGCTAGAGCATCCCAGTTGCAAGGTATTAAGAGAAATCTGACAATAATTAACACTTCAATTTCTTTTCCTAAATAGGAGTATATTAAATGTTTCCATTGTCAGTGTGACGACCACGCCATCTACTGCCCATCCTCCCCCAGCAGGAGGCGGGCTTCGGCGTTCGACGTCACCGACCTTCTGACACCATCGACCCATCTCACCAACTCATTGCACCTGTTGTCTCGTTTAGCGCACCTGATCATCATTTAGTCATTCCCCTCAGTATA
>JACXGJ010009322.1:14244-24676 GCA_016801105.1 Esox niger
ACTCCCATGTCACTACTCTTCAGAGAAGATTCACAGAGGAGGGAAACTTACAATTGCCCCCCCTTAAATACTCTCTCATAATTGGGTTCACCTGTGTATGTAGGTCAAGGGTCACTGAGCTTCCCAAACCAATTTTGAGTTCCAATAATTGGTTCTAAAGATTTTGAAATCAGTAAAATGACAACAGTGCCCAAATTTAGGCACATGCCTAATTTTGTTCGAACAATTATTGCACACTTCCTGTAAATGGTATAAACTGCGTTTCACTTCTCAAATATCACTGTGTTTGTCTCCTATATGATATATTTAACTGATTTTTTTTTATCCTAAGGACCAACGATTTATGAAGGAAAATCATGGAAATTAACAAGGTTGCCCAAACTTTTGCAGACCACTGTAGTTTAAAAGAAACAGCTATAAAACAGGCCCAATTTTAATGTTTTTTCTCCATGGCTCTTTCTATCAATTCAATTGAGCGCTGTGGCACCAACTCTACTAAGAACGCATTAGAACCCATTTATAGGAAGCAGACCCTTTAATTCGACTAGCAGCAAATACAAATTCCATTCTTTGCCAATTAATTAGCACAAAATAAGAAAAGCATATTGCTTTTCAGCTATTGGGAACATAAATAACTGCCAATCAGGCAAACAATTACGTTACAGATAATTAAAAAAAAAAAGAAATAGGGGTAGTGTCTTTTCAGCCTGCCATCAAAGTAGACAAACGACCCAACCCAGTAGCCAGAGGTGTCATATCCTGATATTTACAACCACCTTTTTGAATCTCCAAGGAATTGGTTTCTGACATTGGTCACTTTATTTAGCTGTTTTGGTAGTCTATCCAGTGTGACATTACTGTAAACAAAATACATTGCTGACATAGCTAAAAGCTAATACTATATATAAAGTTATAAAGTAGGCTATAACATACAGTAGTCAGTAATAATAATAATTCCATCCTCACCTACACTTTGAACCGAGATTATTATGATAATCATTACATAAAATCACTACAGGGAAGTGACTGTTCAGAATGTTCTATGTACTGCCCATTTAGTCCTGCATTAACATTCACTTCATTGACTTACAACATTATATCTGGTGACTTAAACATTATTAACTAACTTGTGATGAATTGTTTGCAACTGACAAACATTACACAAAGTTGACCATCCTCTCTGCAGATGGCCTGAAACAACATATATTTTTCTTCACTCTTTGGAGAAGTTCTTCACTCTTTGGAGAAGTTGAAAAAAGCATAAACAAGCGTTTATTTCTCCAGCCCATCCCATCCAGTATCTGTTTGTCTTTTAATCACATGAGAGTATTTTTATCCTAACCTTATATGGCCCGGAATGATGTCACCTCGAGTTCATGGCTCCACACACGATTATCAGGTTGTGTGGGGACCCTCAATGGATACCAACTGTTTGTGAAAGGGAACCTCATATAACACAAGATAATGAAGTACCACTCCTTTGTGTTGTGTTATTAACAATAGAACTAAAATGCATGTGTATAATCAGGTAGACAGGCATTCTCATAATGTTTTTTTCCAACCTACAGTCCATGGGTCTATTCAGAGTCTATGACAGACACATGGACAACTATCAGAAGGTATGGACAGAAGGTGTGGGTAGGGTGTGTGGGGCTCATCAGTAACAGGCCCAGCACCACGTCCCATCCATTTCACTTTGTTCAGAGTAAGTAAGCACTTAAGGTGTTGAGTTAAGTTCCTCATGTCCATATTCTATCACATGCATCCAACCATCATTTACAAACATGTCTTTATAATGCTTTTGTACTGTCTTGATCCATTTATCTTTGTGAACGTAGAACTAAGCAAACGCTCAGTGTACAATTTAATTTGTTTATCATGACAATAAATAATAAACTTCTAGACACTATTTTTTTGTACCATGCATCTAATAATGTTTTTACAATGCTGCCAGTAAAAAAAAAGTGAGAATGTAAAACTACCAGATTAGTGAGCTGGAAGACTGCATATTCAGTGATGTTGGGAAGAACGCTGCCTGCCATTCAAATGAAAAAAACAATCATTCAATAAAACAAAAAACTCTTTTTTCATCTTTTAAACGTATCATTAGTAGCCAACTAACTATTATTACAGTCTGCATTCAATTATCAGTTAATAACATATCTTTATAACGCCTGAACCCATGATAGACTACTGGTGTTATGTCCCTATGCAGTCCTTAAAAAAAACGTTGGATATCTTTTTAGATCCTTTTCCCATATTTATAAAGTTCCACTACCTTGTTACGCAGGTTTTTTGACCGTTTTTTTATTGCTCCCCATGGCTCAGTATCGCCCCTGCTCAATGCATCCAAATGAGAGCTAACAAACTCATGGATTATTTATACACAGCCACTAATTGCAATTTAATAAGCCACAGGTCTGGGAAATTAACTTTTGATTGCAATTTTAACCTATGTGTGTGTCACCTCGTGTGTCTGTAAATAGTCCGAACATTCAAGGGTATGTATACTTTTGATCAGGGACAATATCATTGAGAAAAAAAATCTCAGTGTCCGCGTGTGAGCCAAAGAACTATGTGATAATAAATGGTTTCAAATGATCACTATTCTTAAATAAAATACATTTTTCTTCGCATATTTTCAAAATCTATGCCAAAATGTCACTATTTCTGCAGGGTATGCAAACTTATGAGCACAGCTGCATATAGATGAGAGCAGCTATACGTACTTTCCTCTCATCCGAACAACCCTTCCCCTTTTTGGGGGATAGCTAGTGCTGTAAAAATGTAGATGTCAATGACTCGAAATTGGTAATATTACTAGTACTATGCATTACAGCTGCTGGGTTGTGTTTTGCTAATCTAATAGGAGAAACCCCTAGTTTATGCTTTTATTGAAGGTTAGCAAAATAAGAGATCTGGTACTTCAGGCCATCCGCAGAGAGGGTGAAAATTGTCAACTATGGGACCCGTCCAGTCAACACGGTAATGTCTGTGGCAAACACTTCAGCACAGGTTATTTAATGATGCTAACATCAACAGGTATAATGTTAAGTCAAAGTGCATGATGCTGGATTGAAAAGGGTTGCGTCATTCATTCACTTTGATGGAGGCAGACTACTGAATGGTCTCTCAACCCCTATATTTTGAGTGTAAATAATTGGTTGCCTGACTGGCCATGGTGTTCGTGCTCCTAATAGCTAAAAAGGAATAGGGTTTTCCTATTTTTTATGAATGAACTGTCAAAGATGTGAACAGTGGGAACAACAGGAAATCGATATCCTCGTGGATTTCAAATGTAAAATGTTCTTAACGCTTGCATAGTGAAAGCAGATTTTTATGTGCGTAAAAGATTCACGTGTAATAAAAATCACTTAAACTTAATGAAATGTTAATATTTTGTAAGCCTACACAGTTGTTGCGCTTACAAATACTAAAAACAGCGTTGCTTTACGGAATAAGTTTTTATCCCCCTAGGTTTTTGCTGTACAATGAGAACTTGTTAAAATACTCAATAACTAAAACAAAATGTCATGCAATAACTGCAGAAGTTCCAGGCCACCGCCATCATAAATACTATATAAAAACCACAGCTAATAAATAGCACGTGCCAGACTGTACTATTTAAAGGAATATCTAGACCTAAACACGTCATAACATTTTGCAGCTCAAAAGGATATTCTATGCGCGGGTATACTGTGTGTATTTTTAAGTATTTTTACCTAACGCCTAAACCCACGACAGACTACTAGTGTAATGTCCTTATGCAGTCCTTAAACTACTATGCACTTTTATTTTGAACATTATATCAGTCTAGGCAAGGCTTTGGTAGGGTACTGGGCTAGCGGTTCGATTACTTATTGTTCTAGGTTTACAGTTAAGAAGCGATGGGTTCGGGTCATTTCTTTGCAGATGCAAGATTATTGACAAAAGTCTGTAAATACAAAAACAGTTTGTAAGCAAATAAAATGAGAGGTAAGGAATGTAATGTGCGTAAAGTCGTAAAAGTCTGTTTGTACGTTCACAGATCATATTTCACGCATACGGTTCATGTTTTACGTATGCACATTTTACGATCATACCAATTTACGAATGTATATTCTTACGATCCAAACAATATGTATGCTTAACCTTTTAGCATATATCTAACTCCATTCAACAGCACCATATGACAAATCACATTTGTAAAATTAGTTGGTCTTATAAACAATATTTTTGCAAGACTGAGGTGCACAGCAGAGAAGTATTACAACGCAGAGTAACGAAGAAAAATACTGTTCTTTAACCACTTACCGTTTTAGCGGAACCAATTTATGTTCGTAATTAACGAAAAGTTCCTGATGTCTTGAAAAATATTAAACCAACCGCTCCTATATGTACTCGTGAATTGTTCTTCTTTCTATTATGGTGGCAGATCACTTCCAACTGAAGGTGTATATACCGCCACCTATTGTATTGGAGTGTGAGGACGGTCACAATCATCGGATCCACTAAGACCTGTGGTCTTAAGAAAACGCCTTCATAACTACCTCTCTCCTTTTCCCACCCCCAAGAACACCACACAGGTCCCATCTCCGCTAAACCTCCATTACCTTGTCATACAATATTTCCCTATCATCATACCCCTCTCAGAGAAACAGTGCTTATTTCACAGTTTCCAACACCATCCACTCATCACAATCCTTCCTATCTAAACCTATTAGTTTTGGGCAAATTGTTCTTCTGCTTTTGTGGATTTTAAACTCCAATCTGTTACAAACTTTCAATTATTATTACCGCCACCAACTGGACTGTGTGGAAATCAGAGCAGACTGCAAGTTGGTGGTGTTACTTAACATGGGAGTTCCATAAAATGAAGTTACACCCATATATGAATAAGTTATGGCCACTGATGTTCGCCATTGGTCAGTTTGGGTATATCCTGGTTTGACACACGTTTCGACGCTAGCTGTCATGTGTGGTTATTATGTCATTATATTGTCAATGTCAACCTTATTGGTAAAGCACATTTAAACAGTCATTGTTCAAAGTTGAGTGTACTTTGAGTGTACTAATGGAAGAAGAAGAGTTAACTTAAGTTACAACTTTATCTCAGAGTCATTGCGATTTCATTCAACATCTTTTGTCAAGATATAACATTAGGTTGAAGCAGTTCAAGCGTTGATATAGAAAAAAGTGAAATTGCTTTGCCTCCATGTTGAAAAAGCACTCTCGTCTGATTATGCTTGTACCAATTATGTAAAATTAAAATGTATTTTCCAATACCAATTAATGGTATTTTCTTTCAAGATTAAAATGGTTGGATAACACAACTGAAATATATTAATTTGAAGATTGAAGTGCCTCTAAAAATTGTTTTAAATGTTTTGGTTATAGTCGAGAATAAAACACTGGTGGTTAAGAAAGCTGCTGAGTGCATTTATAATACAGACACATGTATACACACACATGTGCAGTCATACTCATTATGCCTGACCTGGTCAGTTATAATACAGACACATGCGTACATTCACATGCACAGTCATACTCAGGTCAACATCTGTTTGAGTCAAGAATGTAAGTAGCAACCCAAGCATAGATTGGAAGGGCGAGGGGGGAGTGACAGACAAAGTGATCAGGGTTAGGCAGAGAATCAATACACTGACAGGTGGCAGAGGTACTGACCGGTGGCAGGCAGAGTAGTCGGGGACGGGTAAAAGGTCGATACACGATAAATCCAAACTGAACATAGACTCACGAGTAGCTAGGAAGCGCATGTGACTAACGACCATGATTTGGCAGGGAAAAGTAGACACGGATCCATAGAAATACTGTTGGTGAAGAGGCAAGTGGAGACAGGTGTGTGGAAGTTGATTGGGAACAGGTGTGAGAGAGGATGATGGCAATCCCAGCTCAGGGACGCGAGGACCTGCTTCTGCGATTACGCGGAGGCGGGGACGTGACAGTCCCCCCCCTCCGACAGACCCGGGCGCCGGCGATGGAAATCCCTGATGTGGCTAGCGTCCAAGATCTGTCGACGGGTAACCCAGCAGCGCTCCTCAGGATCGTAACCCTCCCAGTCCACCAGGTATTGGAGACAAAGACCCCGGCGCCTGGTGTCCAGGATGTGCTGAACAGTAAAGGCAGGCCCCCCATCGGAGAGCGAGGACGCAGAGGTGGAGGGAGAAATGGACTGATAAGGACACGTTTCAGGCAGGATACATTAAAGGTAGGGTGGACCTTGAGGGACGGGGCAGTTTCAAGCGGATCGCAACAGGGTTGATGACACGGTTTACCGTGAAGTGGCCAATGTATCGGGGGAAGAGCTTACAGGACTCGGTCTGCAGGGGCAGGCCCTTTGTGAGAAATATATAAGAAATACCTTATATATACACCATGCAGTAGGCTGGGGCTGTTACACGGCGACTGTTGGCGCACACATGATAGTTCCTGGAGGACCTAAGCAGAGTGGACCTGGCGCAATGCCAGGTGCGGTGGCAGCGGCGGATGTGTGCCTGGATGGATGGCACTGACTGATCCCTCTACTGGTACGGGAACAGCGGAGGTTGATAACCGAATAGGCACTGGAATGGGGACATGCTTGTTGCGGATGTGGGAAGGGTGTTATGTGCGTATTCCACCCAGGGCAACAGGGAGGACCAGGTGGTGGGTTTCGAGGAGACCAGGCAGCGAAGGGTGGTCTCCAGGTTCTGGTTGGCCCTCACGGCTCTGTCATTGGTCTGCAGTGGCACCGATGGTCAAGCAAAAGGATCTTCATACCGCCAAAGTGAATTGCGGTCCCTGGTCAGACACCGGGAAGGCCGAAGATGCAGAAGACGTCCCTGACCAGTATGGCCGCCATCTCCATAGCAGAGGGGAGTTTGGGCAAAGGGAGAAATCGGGTAAACCTGCTGAATCGGTTTACAATAGTGAGGACAACCGTGTTGCCCGCCCGAGTGGGGTAGACCGGCTACGAAATTGAGGGATCGATGGGACCAGGGGCGGCGTGGAACGGGTATCGGACGTAGGAGACCAGAGCTAGGCCGGTTGGTTTTGTGCACCAACAGGACAGGCGTAGATGTACTTCAGGGTGTCTTCCCGCACCACTCTTCCAAGGCGATCTTGATGGCCAACAGCTTGCGGTTACCGACGTCGTAGTTTGCCTCGGCAGGCGACAGGTGTTAGGACAGAAACGCACAGGGGTGGAGCTTCCCTTCCTCAGGGACACGTCGGGACAAAACCGCCTTTACACTTACGTCAAAGGCGTCCACCTCAACCAAAAATTGACGGGACAGATCCGGCTGGGAAAGGACAGGGGCAGAGGTGAAATGAGCCTTAAGGTCCCGGAAGGTCTCCTCTGCCTCTGGGGTCCAGGAGAAGGGTTTAGCACAGCAGGTAAAATCAGTCAATGGGGCAACCACCCGGCTGTATTTCCGGATAAACCGTTGGTAGAAGTTGACAAACCTCAGGAACCTTTGCAGCTCCTTTCTGGAGCCCGGCTTTGGCCACTCCAACACTGCCTCCACCTTAGACAGAACCATCCTCACCACCCCCTTAGAGACGATGTACACCAGGAAGGAGATGGTTGGAACGGGAAATTGTGGAGGTCGAGCTTGGAGAAAATAGTGGTGCCCTGGAGTGAGTCAAAGGTGGAGTTCATCAGAGGGAGGGGGTATTTCATTTTAACGGTGATGTTGTTGAGACCCCGATAGTCGATGCAGGGACGGAGGGTGCCATCCTTCCCCTTCTCTGGACAGGTCGGGTGGCTGGGAACTAGTAGTCTAGTCTCGCATGCTTTGGGGACGGGCCGCTCGCAGGCAGTCAGGACTCCACTTGATAATGCTTCCTTCCTTCCTTTATTTCAGTAATTCCATTCAAAAAGTGAAACTTGCATAATGTATACAGTCATTCCACACAGACTGATATATTTCAAGTGTTCATTCCTTTTAATTTTGATGATTATAACTGACAACTAATGAAAACCCCAAAATCAAAATCTAGTTCACCACTGGAACACATGCATACACCAATCTGCCACAACTACAACTATGGTGTGGAAAAATTACATGGTTAACAATACTGTTGTGTCTGACTTGCGGCAAGCAGGAAAGGGTAAATAGTGTTTGGATTGACAGTTTTCGCAAACATGATGAATGATTTGCTATATTAATTTGTTCTTTTTTGCCGAGCATAAACGGAGCCGGCCTAGAAGAGCGAATGTCTCTTACAGACTGACGGACTGACTAAGTGGATGACTGCTTCTTGTTAAATGTGTTTAGAGACGTGGACTACGGAACAACAGGTCCTGCGTTCGACTCCTGCCCTAGTCAAAACATGTTATGCCTAAGAATGTGTTCAGGACAGAGAAACGCTTCGGTGGCTACATTCTTCAGTAATTACGTAATAGGAAGCCTAAAATAAAACAGTTCTGGTGCATACTAGGATTTGTACAGGATAGACAAACACTTTACTGGCTACAACTTTTAGTAGCTACATAACAGGATCAATGGCATTCATTAAGGAGGTGAAATGCATGCTCTATTGGGTTAAGGTCAGGTGATTGACTTGGCCAGTCTAAAACCTTCCACTTTTTTCCCCTGATGAAGTTCTTTGTTTTGTTGGCAGTGTGCTTTGGGTCATTGTCCTGCTGCATGATAAGCTTACTCCCGATTAGTTTCAATGCATTTCTCTGTAAATTGGCAGACAAAATGTTTCTGTACAATTCTCAATTCATTATGCTGCTACCATCATCAGTTACATCATCAATAAATATGAATGAGCTTGTTGTTCCAAAAGCAGCCATGCACGCCCAAGCCATGACCATGCTTCACAGATGAGCTTGTATGCTTCGATCATAAGCAGTTCCTTTCGTTCTCCACACTTTGGCCTTTCCATCACTTTGATAGAGATTAATCTTTGTCTCATCAGTTCATAAAATTGTGTTCCAGAACTTTTGTGGCTCATCTCTGTACTTCTTTGCAAATTTCAATCTGGCCTTCTGATTCTTACTGCTGATGAGTGGTTTGCATCTTGTGGTGTGGCCTCTATATTTCTGCTCTCTGAGTCTTCTTTGAATAGTGGATTGTGATACCTTCACCCCTGCACGGTGGAGGTCGTTGGTGTTGTCACTTACTGATTCTTTGGGAGTTTTCTCACAATATTTCTGTCATCAACAACTGTTGTTTTCCTTGGCCGACCTGTTCGACATCTGTTGCTCAGTACACAAGTTTATTTTTCAGGACATTCCATATTGTTGTGCTTGGTAAGCCCGATGTATTTCCAATGTCGATTTTACTTCTTTTCTCAACTTGACAATGGCTTGCTTTTCTCCCATAGACAGCTCTCTGATCTTCATGTTGGTATATCCTCTTTAACAAGAAATGCAGTCTTTATAGGTTCAAACCAAGGATGGAAACGTAGACTAGTCATACAGTTATTTAATGTTTGAACAATCAACCTAAAAGGCAACACCTGGGCAACAAGAAACATCACGTCACATGTTCCAATACTTTTGCTCAATCAAAAAATGGGTGGGTTCAAACCAAGTGTGGTATTTCCTGAGTTGTTTAACACATCTAGATGTGAATACCAGGAAATGAAAGCAGAAATTCCAGACTCTTGTCTCATACTCATCTTTTGATCTTAAACCCAAATGTCTTCTGTGAACAACAAAAAAGGAATTTGCCTTACTATTCCAATAGTTTTGGAGGGGATTGTAGTTGCTTTTGAGAAGTTTTCACTGCCAAGTGAAACCGAGCGGCCCATGATTTGAAGCTGGAGTACTTTTACAACCTTTGATTTGATATAAAAATCACACCAACATTCGTCAAAATCATCCAAACAAAAAACAACATTTTCTCGCAAAAACCTTATTTAAAACATCACAAACTTTATTCTAAGTTAACAACATTCTTAAATAAACTTTATGAACCTTTCATCTAAAAAAACGAAATCCCACCTTGATTTCAAAGATATTTAATTGAAAATGCTATTATATAATGACATAAAAAATATTTTGAATATGTTCCTGCAATTGAGTAGTGTTTTTCAGGTATGTCTGTTTTCTTATTGTTGTGACAGGCAGAGTAACTGTCATTACAGTTATTGCATCCAAGACAACGGTCATCACCCCTTTTTTTCCAATATATTTTGAAAGATTTGCTCAAATACAATTCCTACAGGAAATAGAACAACACTAAAACGTACATTTTCAAACAAGTTTCCCTAGAAAAAAACTATCCAAAACAAGGTATACTTAACCAGTACTGTCGGGGCGTACCGTGGACGGGACGGTTAAGATTCATATTCGCGGAATGTGACAAAAACTGCGACGAGTCGTAAAATATACTTTTTTTTGGTATAGGCATGTCTTATATTTTCAGAAAGCTTAGAATCTCAATAAACAAACTACAATGACCAATTTACAATAGCTATTACTACAACAAAACACTGT
>JACXGJ010009323.1:0-24576 GCA_016801105.1 Esox niger
AATTGGGGAACCTATTTAAGTTTACTGTTTTGAGCACATGGGTGTGGTTTATTTTGGTTTGTTAGCCGTAGGCTATAGTTAACCCAGTCATCGTGTCTGCTTTGAGTTCGTATGTTTGTTTCTTTTGTTGTCTTTATTAAATAATGGATGTCTACCTCCAAACCGTCTCTGCGCCCGTGTCCTTCCAGCACCATGACAGCTATTAACATCAATGATTGAGTAAACTACTTATTTTAGAATTGTTTAATTTTGATGATCAAAAGACTATTACAGGTGGCAACAATAAAACCAATACCTTTCCAAATGTACATTTATTTGGAAAATACCCTCCCTATTCTTACTGTAAAAATAAGTTGACTTTGGTCGGGCATGGGCATTTAGGCTACCCATGTGTTGTTGTTAAATTACAACTCAGATTTTATTTTAACTGCAATGTCTGCAATTTAAATGTGCAATTGACAAGTTTAGCCCTCAGAAGTGGAATTGTAGAAACAGAAACAGAGAAAACGTATTATCTACTGAGGATTGAACACATAACATCTACCAAAAGCCAATTATTAATAGCTAAAGCACTGGTTATAATGTTCATGTCACCAGAATGATTTGAGGTGAACTAACGCTAGCTTAGACTGAGGATCTTCTAACAATTCTTTTTAACTAAATAATTATGGCAATATTTTATTCAACTAAATATTTGCTTATATAAGCAAGTCATTGTACATATGGAAACAGATTTACTTTAGCTATTTGAGCAAATATTAGCTACTGAGGCTTGAAAGCATTACACCATCTCGAAAAGGTCAAATTATAACTAGCTAGCCAACATTTTTTGTATTATTGCTAGCATTGTTAGCTATATTTATTGTCCCTGCTAGCTATTATATTGGATAAAATAAACATGGCAACATATTATTCCACAAAATATTTCACTGTTAGGGGTATAACTATTTACCGAATACTCGATTCGATTCAACTGTCGATTTTTAGGTCAACTTTTTTTCACTGCTGAACAACTCACAAAAATAGACAACAATAACAATGTAAGCCTTTTTCAGATAGCGATGCATCCCTATCAAGAAGAAAGAAGATAAAAAGAAGCAGAAGCCCCCTCACTAGTGTGCTGCCACCTTATATGTGTATCGTTGGTCCTTTGCCTATGTGTGACCCCATCCTATTCTTCGCTCTCTGTCCTGTCATGTTATTGCTAGGCTAGAGTGCTAAAAACGTATACATGTTTAAGCACATATGCTGTTGCGTTTCCTCAATCTTGTCACCAAAATAAGTGTGTTGTTTCCTGTTTTTGTCGCCCAAGAACAGCAGTGTCCTGTTATGTCCTGTCATTGTCAACCAAGCACATTTTCAAAATTTTTGAGCTTATCCGGTGCCATGAATGCATGTGAGACCTGTGTTGCAGTCTTCTAGCTGTTAGTTATTTCACCATAAAACCAACTTCGAAGGCACGCCCCTTCCATTGTGCTGACCGACTTGCGTAAACCATCATTACAACTTAATCTATACGTTTACATATGGATATCAAACAAACAAACTTATCCCAGCTTTGCCACATGGCCAGAGTAGCTAGCTAACAAGAATGTAAACTGTTGGATACTTTATTTTTCAAATCTGCTACCTGGCTAACAGCACTGTAAATGTGTTATGCTGGCTATATGTTAAATTGTATGAATATCCAAAATACCCTAAAAGAGCAATACTGCAGGCTACAGGTAAGCTTAATAATCATGTTGGGGGAAAAAGCCATGCTCCCTGCTTCATATTAAAAAGGTACCCAACATTATATAAAAGCATATAATTATATAAAGATAGGAATTATATGATAATATATACTATAAAAATATTTTTAAAATGTTTATTAAAAGTATATTCATTATTATAAAAAAAGTACATCAGCTTTTTTATCCAGAAATCTCGAACCGTGAAAGGTGTTCACTGTTTTGCTGATTGATCCCAGTTATTGTTGGGTACAAACCAGATTTTCCAAACAAAGCTGTCTGAATTTTGGCCTGTAGGCCATGTTAGCTATTTGCCACAGAAAAGCATCATTACTATAATCATACAAACCAGATATGCCTATCACCTAGCTACATGGCCTTATGTTGATCACTGATCACAAAGAGGATGTCATGTCCTGTTCCTAAAATCAACTAGTGCTCTGGCATCCTGTTCATGAGAAACAAAGCATTGGGGAAGGTGACAAATTACAGTTTATGAAAATGCCATGATAGCATTATGACCATCCTGTGCCACTTTCCTTGAACTAACGCAAAACGTTATGACAATACAAAAGATTCATTAATACCACAATCATTGGAACCAGATAAGCCTACCACCTAGCTGTACATGCCCTTATGTTGGTTATTAGTCATTAAGAGGATGTCATGTCCTTCTCCTGATATCTACTGCTTGCATCCGAGTCATTAGAAACGTTTCATTGGGGAAGATGAATACCTGACATCACTTCATGCATAATTATATTTATATATAGCATTTATTATGAAATGTAATATAAAACATTGTTTGTTTTGATAGACAGAACAAACCCAATATATTTCAGAATATTTCAAAAATATGTGTCATTACAGAGGAACAAGCTCTGTACTCTTGCAAGGATCCTGGCGGGGGCTTGGGAATATGTCCATCCAGTCTACATGTGTTTTGCGAATCTGGAGAAGGCGTATGACTGGGTCCCTGGGGAGATACTGTGGGAGGAACTGCGGGACTGTGGAGTTTAGGAGGTCCCTTCTTAGGGCTATCCAATCCCTGTACGTCCAAAGTGAGAGCTGTGTTCGGGTTCTTGGTAGTAAGTCGGACTCGTTCCAAGTCAGGGTTGGCCTCCGCCAGGCCAGCACTTTGTCATCAATCCTGCTTGTAACGTTTATGGACAGGATATTGAGGCATAGTCGGGGTGGGGAGGGTTGCAGTTTGGTGGGCTGGGGATCTCATCGCTGCTTTTTGCAGATGATGTGGTCCTGATAACATCATCGGTCTGTGACCTACAGCACTCACTGGACCGGTTCGCAGCCGAAGGCAAAGCATTCGGAAAACGATGGAGTTCCTCCTCCGGGTAGGGAATGAGGCATGACCCCAAGTAAAGGAGTTCAGGTATCTCTGGGTCTTGTTCGCGAGTGAGGGGAAAATGGAGCGGGAGATTGGCTGGAGAATTGGAGCAGCGGGGGCGGTATTGCATTCGCTTTACTGCACCGCTGTGGTGAAGAGAGCTGAGCCAGAAGGCAAAGCTCACTATATACCAGTCCATTTTACAGGACGTCTTCCTAGGGAGGTGTTCCAGGCACCTGACTGGGATGCATCTGACTGGGAGGAGACTTCGGTGTAGGCCCAGGACTAGTTGGAGACACTGGCCTGGGAACGCCTCGGGATCCCCCAGTCAGAGCTGGCAAATGTGGCTCGGGAAAGGGATGTTTGGGGTCCCCTGCTGTAGCTACTGCCCTGCAACCCGATACTGGATAAGCAGATGAAGATGAGATGAGGTGTCATTACAGTGCCATGACCATGTTTATGACAGGATTTGTAAGCTGATGACACATTATGACATGATTATGACAATAGTTATGACCATGTTATGACACTAAAATTCAAGTAAAGAGTTACCACGTAATTTTGTACGTTTTTAATACCATTGCAGATAAGCATGACCAGTTAAAAAAATACTAGGGTTCAGTATGGGACCAACTCCTGGCTCACAACTGAGCTAGCTGAGGTAATTCATAGAGATAATGCCTGGGTCAGGACTGGCAATCCTTTAGAATAATGTGGAAAGCAGTGCTGCCATGTCATAAATCTGGCGCTAGTCGCAATACTGAAAAGCAACTAACAGTACGCTGCTTTCCACACACTTGAATATGTTGTCATCCGATTTCAAAGTTACCATGTCTAGTTAAAATTCTTAAGTTCAACATAAATGCAAAACTTCACACATTTTTGACTGAGAATTGAATTCTGAATAAATACCAATCTTAATTCAGTCCAGGACACAAGACTATCACCCCAACCACTTTAGTGTTAAATGACCTAGTGAATGCCCTAGGTGCCCTTCATGTTGGAAGGGGTCATATCTGATTTCTTCATGTACAAAAAGGGGCCCCGCAGTGACCCCTGCTTAATTCTACTTTTTACACAGTATGAGTGAAACTGCTAGTAACATGGAGCATTATTTACTTGTTACTCTAGCAGAAAACAATTATTGATTGATTACCTTCCTTGATGTTTTCCTGAACTTCACAAACCGTTCAAATAATTTTCAAAACGCTAGCATTTGGGGATGTGACACTGGTTATATAGTAGAACAGAGACCCCTAGAGGTCTGCGCTTCTATTGGTTTACCCAGTCGTGTATGTGGCCACCAGTGAAAATGTATTACGCACATAGTTCAGCCAACTGGGGCACGCAAACCCCTATATACCTGAGTGCACCCTACACTCAGCCTCACTGTACATTTCTTCAGCTAGAAAGCACAGGGGGAGGCAGGAAACAATTCTAGGGGTCTCCGCTCCACTCATATAACCGGATATCCTCAACTCTGACACCTCCAAAGAGAGCAGAGACAGCAATCCCATGAGTAGAATGATCCCTAAGACCCTCCGGGACCTGCAATCCAGATTACTCATAGGCTAAAGCGGTACAGACATAGAGCCAGTGAGACAGGCACTGTTTAGAAAGTGGCTGACCAAGCCAGGAAGCGCTGTGGCACACACACAGCTGGGGACACTGATGCTCCCCGTGTGCACCCCATGTACTATGCCAAAACATGTACGGGGCACAATTGGTGGAGTCTCCTCACCATCAGCCTTGTGCGGATGGGGAAAGAAAGCCCGTAGTTCAATCACACAAGACTGATAAGAACAAAGTGGGTTAGTACCAGTAGAACTGTATCGAGTTCCAGCAAATTGATTTGACAACTGCCCGGAGGCCAAACACCCTCACTGCTAGTCCCTGGCACACACCTCCCCCACCAACTAGAGAGGGGTCCATGAAAACTCAAAGTGGTGGGGTTCCTCGAATAATGTAGATCCCTGCTGAGGAAAGAAAGGCACTGATTCCAATTACGCACTGTGTCCACCCTCTGAAGGGTTAGGGTTAGCCCTGTAGGGTGCACATGTACGGCAGCCCCAAGGGAACCACAACATGGTCCACTACCATCATTCCCAAGAGGGACATGAAATTAGACCAAGAAGCCTCTCCGAATCATGTGGTTGAGACAGAGAGAGTAAAGTGCTGGCGCCATTCCCAATAAAGCTGTGAAGGCGGGAGTGTGCGTAATTGAGGGGCTTCCCTCAGGAAGCTAAGTTCACCCCTACTGCTGCCTTTAAGACCAGTTGTTCTAACGACGACACCAAAGAGAATCCATTGACGGCACTGTGGTAACCAAAGAGCCCGCTGCTCAGTGTTGTCTCTTACCTAAGCAAGTGGGAGCTGAGTAAAAAGAACTAGACTCTACGTCGCACAAGCTGAAAGAAACCTTGCAATTGTTCACTTTCACCGATAAGGGGAGAGAAGGAGAGCAAAGTGTGTTTACAGGCCCTGAAATCTACAGGGCATCTGTGAGGGAAAGCGAGCCTCTCCCAAATGCCACTGCTCATATCCAAAGGAACCTTAGTCGTCACAGTTAAAGAATTAACGGGAACGACACCAGTAACCAAAGGAGGTACTAAACTGTCCCGAGTAGGGAAAGAGAGCGGTAACACAAGCGTTCAGGTACCACCTGAGACTGCACTTGAACAAAACTTATACCATAAGAGTACATAATCTTGGGCGCTGGTTACAGAACAGCGAATCTGAACAGGACTGGGCGGCAGGCGGATGTGCAAGTGACAGAGAAGGAGCAGTAAAGGAAGGAGCAGAGGCAGAAGCCACTACCTGGAGCTTGATGGAAATGAGTGTCTGCAGTAGAAGGAAGAACAGTGAATCTTGCTAACGGAAGAAAGATGGAGAGCCCTGTCTCATCATAATCCACTCTCCTGAACATCTTTATGGCTGTAGACACTGCGTCACGGAGAGGCATCCTGTCTGCTTACTTATGCGGGGAGAGAGAGCAGGGGCCTGATTAAGATAAAAGATTGCCGACAGAGCAAGAGATCTACCCAATCTCAGACTGCAAGGGTCGAAGCTCCCAACATCATCTGTCGCTGCAGAGGTGAGAATGGTTGCATTGTTGGAGGCCACCACTGCCAACACCCCCAACAAGTAATATTTGTTCTTTGGTGAAGTGGCTGGACAGAAAGTGAGCCGCTCGCGCAGCAGCAATAATGGCATCTTGGCGTCCCTCAACCCCGGTGGAAGGATTGTACTACCTGATGGGCGGCTTGGCAGAGAGGGGAGTCTTCTAAAACACATAGGCTAGGTTTCCACCGCATGAACTTAACCCAGGAACTAGGAACCGTTTGAGGAACTCGCTTCGTTTCCACCGCAGGAACCAGGAACTAAATTAGGTTGTGGAGATTTTATGTAATCCTCCAAAAGGTCCCTGCTCAGGGGGTAGTACTTTCTCAGTGCTGAAAATTTCGGTTTAGAGCGGAGGCAAATGGCGAGACGCAGCCCACGTGTTAACTGCATTGGGCAATCGTACAAAGGTTCTTGTTGTACAGTGTTTTAATAAAAATTAGGAGACATTTAATAAATGCCTTATTTCGTGGTAACCATAAATGTTCCTACCATTCTGTTTTTAGGATATTGTTTTAAGTGTTTTTTTGTTTTTAATAGTAAAACCTTAGGCTTTTTTCCTTAGGATGAACACGCATACATTTAAAATATTCAAGCAGCCAATATCAATCACACACACAATATGTTCCTTCTACATCAGTCTCCAACAATTCATTATTTGTGTAAAATAATTTCGTCTTACACTATCGTGAATTTAAATAAGCTACCAACACTGCCAGGTGTGATTACCCAGATATTGCCTTCTGAATCATTTCTAGATTTGGGGCAAGTAATTAAATGCTCCTTCAATCTTTCCTTGGAGCTTGTGATGGTAATTCCATCGCTAGACACTCTTAAAGGAGTAAGTACAGAGCCAACATTCTCTTGGCACACTTAGCAGTTTATTTGCAAATACAGAGACGCATCATAAGCTTAAAAAATAATCATTTGAGGAGCCTCTAGAGGAAAATACATGAACAGTCAGTATTTATCACACTTAAAAGGGGTGTGGTAAGATGCTACCCAGCTATCTTAGGTCGCACAGATTTTACTCAAAGGGTGGGCTATCCTCACCCACATGGGTGACCTTTTCAACTCTTGAAGAGAACTTGCAGCATCAGTAAAAACAATAGATGCCCTGTTGGGTTATACTGATGGGCAGATTAATGAATAACCCTATAATCGTCCGATATCAGTCAATGATGCCCCCTAGGAAAATACCAGATCCCCCTCTCCTACATTTCCTAAGGAACAAAGGACAGATACCCTTATTCAGAGTACCGAATGTACATACCAGGCAATAGATAAGCAAACATGTCTCCAATGTACATTAGTTTAGAAATTGCCACAACAAGCGTCAAATAAAATTTTAACTCCACTCCAAGACACGGAAGCTGAGTGGATAATATAAATGACCAGGGAGCTTATTGTGTACTCGTTTCTTATGTGTAGCAGACATGTCTTTTATTTAGACAGCAACCTAAAAGTGTATTTGATATGATAAACTCCAAAGTGATGATAACCAGCATTCATTATCCATTCACATTAACAACAAAAACGACCAAGTCCAGGCCTTTTACTGAGAGTTTATGCTGAGGACTAAATCCAGCGGGAATTGGAAACGGCGATCCGTAATGATAAAGTATATGTGTTAAAAATAAAACAAGTTGTTAATTGTTATACTTCTTACTGCTGAAATATTTATTTTACAGTTAAAGAACAAAAAAATTATGAGTGATGGTGAGAATCCAATCTGTCATCTCAAGGTCAATCTCCGCAATAGCTCGTGAAATCCGTTTACTTGCTTTTAGTCTAGAATTTTGGGCATTTTGAATCAGCTTTGCTACTAACTGCTCATTTCTTTACCATTGTTGACTGAATGCCCACATTTGTAAACCAATGAAATCATGATCAACAGCAGCATGACTTGAATCTCCTCCATGATTATGCAGTGTCTCATCAATAATAAAGATGCCTGTCTTTTTATGGCATACGTCAGATTAAGAACATACGTCAGTGGACTAATTTGCCTAAACATTGCAAGTTTTTAGACCGCGGTGGAAAAGCATACAACAATGGGCTGAAATAACCTTTTAGTTCCTTGAATATTAGATCCTGGGACTAAAAGTTCTAGGTACTTTTGGTGAATGTGGCTATAAACGCCAGGCCGGGGACTTGTGCAGCCGGCATCTCCACTTCCCGCACGTGTTTAGCCCATAGCCTGTGAGAAATTAATGAGCAGCTTCTAGGGGGTGGTAGATAGGGGAGGGGTATCCGAAGGTTCAACGCAGCTTTTTCAATCATGCCAGAGAACTCCACACATAGGGGAGGACTGGCACATGAAGCGAGTGAAGAGAGGTTGATGTCATCATTATCATCATCTTTTTTCATTTTGAGAGGAAACCACCTGCCCTCTGTCCCCATGGGGAGAAGATGTGGGGTAACCTGGGTCAGGGGTGTCAAGCCCTGAGAAGGGCTCTCCTCCCTATCCCTGAGGCTGTAATCTGAAGCGTCTTCCCCAGAGGAAGACAACGATTCACGGGCGACATCAATGTTGACCTCTTCCTTGACGTAATTCGCTCTATCTGTGCGAACAGAGGCAGCACAGCGCAGCTGAACCATGCCAGAGTGTCAAGCGAGACCATCCCATGCATGCTTGGGGCCTAAGCAAGACACACAGGAAGTATGTGTGTCCTCTCCGGCACCCTAAATGGAACAGCAACAGGCGGCGTATTTTTTTTTATTATGGGGTAACAAAGTAACATCTACATGAATGGCAGGACACAAGGTTTCCGAGGAGAACATTGCCCAAAGCATCACATTGCGTCCGCCATCTTGCCTCCTTCCCATTGTGCATCCTGGTGCCATGTGTTCTCCAGGTAAGCAACACACACGCACCCGGCCATCCACGTGATGTAAAAGGAACCGTGATTCATCAGACTAGGCCAACACCTACTGCTTCATGGTCCAGTTCTGATGCTCACGTGCCCATTATAGGCATGTTTGGCAGGAGACAGGGGTCAGAATGGGTACCCTGCCTGGTCCGCGGCTACATAGCCCCTACACAAAAATCTGGGATGCACTATGTGTTCTGACACATTTTTATCAGTACCAGCATTAACTTTTTCAGCAACTTGAGCTAAAGTCGCTCATCAGCCTTTACTCATGACCCTGTCACCTGTTCACAGTTTTTCTTTCCTTGGATCACTTGTGATCCTGATGATATTTTTAGTACTGACCAAAAGTATCAGACTGGGAACATCCCACAAGGGCCGCAGTTTTGGAGATGATCTGACCCAGTCGCTTAGCCATCACAATTGGACCCTTGTCAGAGTTGCTCAGATTGCCAATTTTTCCTGTTTCTAACATATCAACTTCAAGGACAGAATGTTCACTTGCTGCCTAATATATCCCACCTACTGGTGCCATGATATCGAGATTATCAGTGTTATTCACTTCACCTGTATGAGGTCAATGTTATGGTTAACTGAAGGACAATAATTCTTCTTAAAGATTATGCACATCAAAACAAAAAAACTCCTCTATTCTGAATCTTTAACAGCTAAAACTGTTATGAAATACAAACATTTTTATCGTCAGTCAAAAGATTTGTGTCCATGCTGTAAATGAATGTTACTACTTTCTATGTTATCACAGCTACTCACCCTTTCATTGGCAGGTAATAGTGGTGAATCCAGCCTTTTTTAAGTACACCCATGACCAGTGGACGGAGCACCATGGCAGATACCCATCCACGGGCATGCTGGCCATTGTATTTGCCCTGCACATTTGCGATGAGGTGAGTACTCTTTGAAAGCAGACATGTATCTTTATTAGGAAAAGCTTTGCTGAAAGTAAAAATACTGGTATCAATTGTAACAATAAACATTGCTGGCCTGCAGGTTTCTGTATTTGGCTACGGTGCTGACCAACAAGGGAACTGGCACCACTACTGGGAGGACAACAAGTATGGTGGCGCATTTCGAAGAACTGGGGTGCACAATGCCGATTTTGAGATGGAAGTTATCCAAAGAATGGCCACAGAAGGAATAATTAAGCTGCACAGGAGATGCACAGGATGAAGCCATTATAATGTTGGGTGGGGCTATTTAACTCCTGTCCTGGAGGGATGAAGCACTTCGTTTTTTATGGTTCTACTTGAGAGTTTAAATTCCACTCACTTATAGGTGCTTTTCCACTGCATGGTAGCAGCTTGACTCAGCTCTACATGCCTCGCCTTTTCTGCTTTTCCACTTGCCAAAAGTGAAGATAGTACCTGGTATCCAATACTTTTTTTTAGAACTTGCTCCATCAAGGTTCCAAGCGAGCTGAGGCGATACAAAAAGGTTATGTGAAAACACGGAAGACTTCTTATTGGACAAGAGCAACTCAAAGCGTGCAGCAAAGAAAAACAAGTTGTACTGCTGTTAGCCATCCAGTGTTCAAGGTTTGAAGAGATGAGAATGGCCCGTCTTTGCGGGTCTGTCCCAGGAGTCTTTGCATTGAAATGGGCTAATTTCAGTGCCAGTGCATGAGACCAGACTCGTAATTTAAGCCATCATATTTTCCCAAAACTCCTCTCAGTTTGGACCTATGCACAGAAATTGAAATCAAGTTGTTATCCCTGTGAGAGACCCACCGTTTTTGTAGCCTATAAAAGGACCTCGTCTTTTTTCCTCCTCTGTGTTTTTCTATAGGCTAACTGACATACATTGCACTGGTAAAAGTAGTAATGTCAAGCCAAACAGAAGCCGTCCAAGCTTTCTAACCAATTTTACATGTATTAAAACAAAAGTTACTGCTCAAGCGTGCATTCTCGCTACGACTGGTATAAACGCTGCCTTGTGTACTGAAGGCTACTCGAGTTAGTCACCGTGGTATAATAGCCGACAATTAATAAGGCAAATATTTCTACGTTTTAATCGAGATGGAGTGGTTATGTATGTTGTATTACATGTGTTGGTGTTGACTTAAGTCTATACATTTAAATCTGATTTGATTTCACTGTTTTTCAAACAGGGTCTGTGACCATGTTATCCAGAATTAGTTTACTTTTGATTTGCCACTATGTTCAAAGCTTGTCAATTCAAAAGAAAACTGATGGAAGTAATTCAATAGATTTTTCTGTTCATTGCAGGGTTTACGCTAGTTGGCAAATGTAGGCTTTTTGCTGGTATCAGTTTTAAATAGTTGTACGATATCCTTCATTGTTGTTCCCTTGTGTGTCGCATTGGATATGGCGTTGCAGCAGTTTTGTTGTGAAAAAAGCTTCCAAGGCGAGTAGAAGCGAGGCAATTAGGGTGGAGCCAGTACAATGCAGTGGAAAAGTGCCACTAGTTTCCCAGGTCTGAATCAGTCCCTCAATCAAAGGACAGGATAACACCCAGTGTTTCGGCCCTCAGGGACCAGAGTTGAATAGCCCTGGTGTAGGGAGATGTGGTCAGAGACAAAGACATGAAAACTGTGATACACCCTACTGTCTGTAAGCAATATGTCGTACCAAAACCACAAATGAAAATCTCCAGACAAAAACAAGAACTTTAATCATGTCCTTTGAGACTATTCTGCATTAGGACATGTTGACAGTATATCAAATGGCTGGATGACAAAAAGGTACTGTAAAACACCACAAAGCTGCACGTCTTAGATGAATCATTAAAACAAACAAGGAAAGTATGTGGATCGTCTTAGCCGAAGACGATCTTTATTTATTTCCTTCTCTCTTTTGTCAATGACGTCATGCTGCACTGAAATAGCCTTATACTGAAGGGTCCTTCAGGAATCTTAGACCAAAATAGCTTTATACTGAAGGGTCCTTTAAGAACCTGATAGCCTTAGATTGAATGGGTAAATCTTTGATTTCTGATTATTTTAGATGTATTTTTGCCTACTATTATGTTGCCCTGAATTGTATCTAATAACATGTTTTAAACTATGGAAGTATCACTCGCTGTCAACCCAATTAAAATAAATGTTTTACAAAAGTGTGAACAATATGTGTTATACATTCTGTAACAACCTTTGTCTAGTGCCAATTCCACTGATATACAAGAGTTTGAGTTTGTGATGAATTAATAAATATCTTAAATTAAAGCCAGAAATAATTAACAATTAGTTTATTCAACTTTAAAATCATCATACAGTGGGGAGAAGTATTTGATACACTGCTGATTTTGCAGGTTTTCCAACTTACAAAGCATGTAGAGGTCTGTAATTTTACCATAGGTACACATCAACTGTGAGAGACGGAATAAAAACAAAAATCCAGAAAGTCACATTGTATGATTTTTAAATCATTAATTTGCATTTTATTGCATGACATAAGTATTTGATCAGCTACCAACCAGTAAGAATTCCGTCTCTCACAGACCTGTACGTTTTTCTTTAAGAAGCCCTCCTGTTCTCCACTCATTACCTGTATTAACTACAATTGTTTGAACTCGTTACCTGTATAAAAGACCCCTGTCCACACACTCAATCAAACAGACTACAACCTCTCCACAATGGCCAAGACCAGAGAGCTGTGTAAGGACATCAGGGATAAAATTGTCGACCTGCACAAGGCTAAGATGGGCTACAGGACAATAGCTTGGTGATAAGGCAACAACTGTTGGCGCAATTATTAGAAAATGGAAGAAGTTCAAGATGACGGTCAATCTCCCTCGGTCTGGGGCTCCATGCAAGATCTCACCTCGTGGGGCATCAATGAAAATGAGGAAGGTGAGGGATCAGCCCAGAACTACATGGCAGGACCTGGTCAATTACCTGAATAGAGTTGGGATCACAGTCTCAAAGAAAACCATTAGTAACACACTACGCCGTTATGGATTAAAATCCTTCAGCGCATGCAAGGCTCAAGCCAGCGCATGTCTGAAGTTTACCAATGACCATCTGGATGATCCAGAGGAGGAATGGGAGAAGGTCATGTGGTCTGATGAGACAAAAATTTAGCTTTTTGGTCTAAACTCCACTCGCCGTGTTTGGAGGAAGAAGAAAGAGTACAACCCCAAGAACACCATCCCAACCGTGAGGCATGGAAACATCATTCTTTGGGGATGCTTTTCTGCAAAGGGGACAGGACGACTGCACCGTAAGGATGAGGCCATGTATTGCGAGCTCTTGGCCAACAACCTCCTTCTCTCAGTAAGAGCATTGAAGATGCGTCGTGGCTGGGTCTTCCAGCATGATAATGACCCGAAACACACAGCCAGGGCAACTAAGGAGTGGCTCCGGAAGAAGCATCTCGAGGTCCTGGAGTGGCCTAGCCAGTTTGTTTTAGATTCCGTCTCTCACAGATGAAGTGTACCTATGATAAAATTACAGACCTCTACATGATTTGTAAGTTGGAAAATCTGCAAAATCAGCAGTGTATCAAATACTTGTTCTCCCCACTGTATGTTTTTCATTTGATATGCCAAATAACAAAAATGTATTATGAAATGTTGTGTCATTATAGGTGAGATATATTGCGTCAACTTTTTAAATTGTTGTCATGACATTTGTGGTCTGAATAGGCCTAAAGTCATATGGATTACATGTGATTTGTCCTGAATCATCTGCTTAGTTCAAAGCCCCCTTGGTTTTGCAGGTAATCTGCAATATCTGTTATCTATTTGTTTATATAAATGTTTAACTGTTTGATCTATTTGGATTAGTACCTCAGGAATTAAGTCCATATGGAACTATTTAAAGATTAGGTTAGGTGTGACAGTATTGGTGTTTGGGTTAGAAATTAGGTAAGAATGTGATTACTATTAAGGTTAGGAATCACAGTACTGGGCTTAGAGTTGGCATTAAGGTTAGGGGGAATGTTACAAAAACAGAAAAATACCTGTCCAACGAACACAATTCACCAAATAAATAGATGTCCCACCTCATGCTGGAATCCATCTTGCAACCATTGGACTGAAAAACGGTTGCAGAAAGGCCATCCACCATCCCTAACCACAATACCCAAGGAAAGCCACTCTATTTAACTATTAATATGTTCATAATTGCTCCTAGCAGCAGTTATTTTGATGGGAGTTGTTATGCTGCGTTCCATTTACCGCGTAAGTCAGAACTGGGAATGACATCACACACGAATAAACTCAAGTTGATCGTGTTCCAGTGTCCAAATCGGAAAAACAAGATGGACGCACCCATTAAAGCCTTTGTTGTGCTTGCCCTTACGGAATACATACAATGTTTTTCATTGTGTAGAATTTATTTTTGACCACTTTTCAATCGGCCATTCCATAAACTTCATCCGGTAACCTAATCTATAACCTGGATAGACTACTGCTCTTCAGAATATTGTAACGTAACTATGAAAGTAATTTTCCTATATAATTTAGTTCTAGTCTGCTAAATGGCATAGGGTGCAGCCATCTTGGATTACGAACTCGCTAGTGGGGTTGCTCTGACTTGAGTGGGTGTTCCAGTTAAAACTTCCTACTTGGAACTCGGAAATTCCGACCTCCGTGTATAAATGAAATGCGCAATTAATGTTTAATATTAATGCAAGCCAAAGTGTTTAAACTTGGGATTGGACAATTGGAGGGCTGGCAGGTTCAAGAATGTTCAAACTTTGGGCTTGATTACATACATAATGCTAAAGATCTGTGTTGTAGACCTGTCTATATTTCAATAGTGTCATCTGAGAATTTATTGCAATAAAAGCTATTAAATTTGACATTCTTTAAATATTGATCACTATAGTGCTAACCTTCAGTTAAAGGTTTAATCTTGGCTCTAGTGTTAGAATGTTCCTGAACATTTTCCTTTGTAAAACACTCCCTAATGTATTTTTTTATTTGAGTCCTTAATGTGTGTGAGTGAGACATTTTGTTGTTGAATACATATTGTATGTTTGTGTATGTTATTAATTATGATCAACCTGTGGTATCTTTTTAAATGAAAAGATGGTGACCAATCACCACAAAATGCCTCCCTTTAAAAACAAGAGTGTAAACACATTTGTGATAAATCAACACTAAGAGGTTTATCGGTAGGACTGTTTGCTTGAGCGTGAATTTACTCGCAGCCATGCACACAGTGCCAAGTGGTGGAATAAGAGAACTGTTTGAGAAATGTAGTGTAATTAATGCTGAAAACACATATTTAAATGTGTGAAATTGTCATTAATAAATACATATTTGATTTTCTTTGTGTTTTCATTATGAATCCATTAATATGTTTAAATGCTGTATCATACACTTATATACAGCTCTGGAAAAAAATATGAGACCACTGCAAAATGATTAGTTTCTCTGGTTTTAGTATTCATAGGTATGTGTTTGATTAAAATTAATATTTATTGACAACATGAATTCTTAATTCTAAATAAAGATATAGCAATTTTGAATTTAGATTCAGAAAATAACAACTGGTCAAAAGATTTAAAAAATAACATCTGGTCAAAATGAAACATTGTTTTTTTACCTTAAAATATTGCAAAAAAAACTAAATCATATTCAATTTCCAACCTACAAAATACAAATGTTTTAACTCAGGAAGAGTTCAGAAATCAATACTGGCCAGATTTTGGCAGAATAACCGAGGTTGTCACATTGCTGTTGGGTGACTTCATGCCACTCCTGGCACAAACATTCAAGATGCTCGGTTTTTTTGATGGCTTATGACCATCAATGATCAAATTCCAGAGATTTTAATGGGGTTCAGGTCTGGAGATTTGGCTGACCATGACAGGGTCTTGATCTGGTGGTCCTCCGTCCACACCTTGATTGACCTGGCTATGTGGCATGGAGCCAGCACCTGCTGGAGAAAACTATTTTCAGAGTTGAGGAACATTGTCAAAGCAGAAGGAAGCAGGTGCTCTTCCAGGATAACCTTGCACTTGGCTTGATTCATGCATCCTTCACAAAGACAAATCTGCCCGATTCCAGCCCTGCTGAAGTATCTCCAGTTTATCACCGATCCACCAAATTTCACAGTGGGTGTGAGACACTGTGGCTTGTAGGCCTCTCTTATCATTATACAACAAGGTTTTGGGCAAAGCTGAAAACATGACACGTCAGAGAAGATGACCTTACTTCATTCCTCTACGGTTCAACCTTAGGGTCTTCTGCAAGCTTCAGCATGTCTCTTCTTTGCTTCTCATTGATGGGCTATTTTCTAGCTTTGCACAAGTTCAGCCCTGCCCCTAGGAGCATGTTTGGAACCGTCCTCGCCATGCACTTCACCCGAGCTGTTGTTTGCCATTCTTTTGGTAGGTAACTTGATGTCATCCTACGGTTGTTGAGTGACATTTAAATGAGTTGACGTCATCTCGGTCAGTGGACCGTCATTTGTGCTTTCTGCCAGTCTGTAGCTTTGTTTTCCCCAATGTCTTTTGCTTGACCTTGTTCTTATGAACTGCCATCTTTGACATTTTTAGGATGCAAGCAACCTGACGCTCACTTTATCCCCCTGTCAGTAAAGCCAGAATTTAACCCTTCTTTTCCTCACTTTTCACACTGAATAGTTATTTGTTTTATTCAAATTAGCAATGACCACAGCAGTGATTTTTATACTTTTCTTTTATACTTTGTTTTTGGTTTAGGTAAGCAACTAATGAGTACCTCATAAAGTAAAATGGGGTGTGCCTGTGTTGGAATTTAACAAACACTGGAATGGAATGGCTTCCATACATGGAGTGGTTTCTTAATTTTTTCCAGATCTGTATATAGATTATTGTTACAAATGCACTGACGTGGTCAAGTGTATGATGTAGCATGTAAAAATAAAAACTACACTAATTTAACAGCAGTGAATTGTTTGTGTCAAATGTAAATTATACTGACTGATAGAGATAACGCCATCCAGCCTTTATGGTGCCACCTTGTGGTCAACTGAATATACTTGCATGTTACATTGTCATAGTGTTGTGGACATGTAAATCAAATTATTTTATCATATGATCAATTGTGTCTGATTTATATGCATATATGTGTAAAACAACACGTTTGAAGATTGATTAGTCAATAATGGCCATGTTTTTACATGTACTTTTCTGGGGTGTGAGTTCTTAAATGACCTTGGTCCAAAGATGACAAATATCATGTAATGTCATGCGAAGTGTTTATTACATTTTCAAAATGGCTGAAAATTAATCAAGGCAGGGGTAATGGGTCTCAATGGCAAATATGTTTGTTTTGAGGACATGGACTTATCCACAATTTTTTCAGTCTCTAGTTAAAATGGAGGGAATAACGTCAGGTTGCAAAAATGTCTGTCTCAACATTATCCCCGTGTTGTCAATTGGAAAATACATGCATACGGTACGTCCTGTCAAGGTTCGTGTCTAGCAAGTTGTATTACAATACAATCAACAGTCTCATTAATATGCTTATACAAAACCACCAGTACAAAACCACGCATCCTTGAAGGTTAATTGGTAAATAGCGACCACAATTTTTTAACATACTGGTTTAATTTATGAATCTTTTGACCTTGGTAAATATATGCAAATCATTTTAATAGGTGATCTGACATATATTTTAGTAAGATCGAACCTTAGGAGCTATATGAAGTTTTTCAAGTGTTGTTCATATACTCAAAATGAGTGGAGCTAATGAGTTTCTTTCTGAGTAAATGGACTAATATATATATATTTTTGTTTCTATATCAAACGGAATGAGTGGCATGAGCTTGCGACGTTGTCTATTTCAACGTTGCGCCCTTGTGGTAAATCGGGAACCCTCGGGTTTTGAACATGTGTACCTAGTTGGATTATAATACCATTAATGGTTCCTCAATATGCTTAAATGTTTAAAACCACACCTACTTAAAAGTTTATTGTTCAACAGCGACCACATTTTTTGAGATACGGGCTCAGCTTATACATATTTTACAGAACTTGATCTATTGAAGCCAAATATCAAAGGATATGAAGATCAGATATTTGGTGCTGTAGGAGTAATGTTTTAAGCGTTTTTAATCCCTCTAAAGTGGCAGAAAATGTTTTTTTGAGGAGAAGGACTTAGGGAACAAGTTTAATGAGTCTGGGAAATGTGTGCGTGGGCATGTTCTAGATTCACACAAGTCATTGTGGGAAGCTTTTGGAAGGCTACCTGAAACATTTGACCCAAGTCAAACAATTTAAAGCAATGCAACCAAATACTAATTGAGTGTGTGCTAAGTTCAGAATCTTTGGGAATGTGATTAAAGAAAAAAGAAAAAAATAATATCATCATTCCGCAAATCGCAAGACATACAATGGCATTTCCATATGAAGTCGGAAGAAATGTGAGAAAACAACCAACTAGTCAGTCTGCTAAACAGCTACTACAACGCTTTCCATTGAAAGACTGAGCAAGCAACCATTAGAGCTCCACAGCTGATGTGCTTGTCTATCAAGTTATCATGACAGGGTGGCTGACGTAATCTAAAATATGTTACCAACATTTCACAGCATAAAGTATGGACAACACCAAACTTATATCCACAGTGGATTTCTTACTCACCTTGACATCATTATCGCTTTCAAGGACATTTCTAACCTCCTATCAAAAAACACAGAAACAATCTATTCTAATTAAAAATGCCTCTTTGGTGCGAGCATTTCTTTAAAGAAATTAATAAAACAAAGAAGTCCAATGACAGCATAACCTTTTCTAGTTTCTTATTAATGATGACATGCATAGGAATACAGTGAGAGGGTTTTATTAACCTGTTAGGGCAGGTGCAAAAAAGTCAATTTCCCCCTAAAATGATGTCCCCAACTTAAATTATTGTAGCTCATTACCAGAATATAGTATAAACATTTCTGGTTCCATTTGAAATGGTCACACTCTGGAGTTGGTTGAAATTATAAATTAATGCAGGAACATATAACACAATAAATTCCACTAGAATCAACTAGATGTCAGCAGGGTCTGGGAAAAGTTTCAGGCCATTTAATATAAAATTCAGTGCCAAAGTCTCCTTTAAAGATTCCAATTGGGCACTAAGTTGCCAATCTTTAAAGGACACTTTGGACACATTATGAAGTTTCAAGTGCATACCTACACAGAACATAAAACAATGCAGACGTGATTAAAAATTAGGGTTACACATTCCCAAGAATGTTATACGTGATGGAAAATGTGCTTCCCTTCATAAAGGGGGAAAACAGGAGGCGCGACATGGGGGCAGATCCAATGATCTAACATCTGATCTAACATCATATGTGGTGTTTTGAGATGGATCCAATGCCTTCTTACACATAACCTTTTTACAATTAAGCCCAAGTTAGCAGCCAACACTGATCTAACATATGTGCAGACACCCCTGTCAACACACAAAGTGGAAACTATACTATTTAGACACCATTTACACTATTTAGATTGTTCTAATGATTCCAAGTGCCACAGCCATGTCTTTCTGTACCTTCTTTTCTCAGTGGTAAGGGGCCAAGAGCCCCAAAAGGGATTCAGGGAGATACATGGGGATGAATAGGCCATAACAAACAGTCACAACATGTCATAGCCAAATCACAGACAATTGGTTACATATAAGGACATTATGAACAGAAATCTATTCTAATGACATGTGACCCAATTGGCAGAAAGATGCTAAGAAACCATATGACATAGCCTAACATGCTAATGCTAATGTATTGCAGGTATTGGGTAATCTTTCTTATTATACTCCCCAAGTTGCTTGACTCACAGTCCATGATTTCTTCCAAAACTAGTCCAAATTGGTCTCCTTTGTTGCTTTTCAGAAATACCAAATATTGCTGTGTTAAAACCTAGTAATGGTTTTGAATATCATGAATAGTGTTGCTCCGAGTTGATCGAGATGGATTTCGTTCCAAAACATGAATCGTTTTCGGATTTTATCAAACAAAAATGTACTTTCAGACCCCAAACTAGCAACCCTGGTGCCTTAGAAAAAGGGTTGTGTGAATGTTGACAATACTCTTGCATAGGAGTTAGTCGCCCTAATAGCTACTTTAAGTCTTATACTGCAGTTAGAATAACGAGACTAAGCTATCTGCACATATATAAAATGCCTATAGCAAAAATATATTTACAACACTTACGTCACTCAAAAACCTAGGCATGCCCGCGGCGGTACTTCCAGAACTATGAAGCTGATTTTGCGATATATACACAACTATTATTGTTAAAGAAATACAGCAGTTCAGCGAACGCTACAGTAATTAAAAAGACAGCTGTCAACAGCATAATAAATAAAATCAATTCTAGAGATCAGAATATCGATACAATATTGAGAAAAAAAGAATCACGATTATACATCAAACCATTATATTGGTACAGCACTATTATAGACTCAATCTCAAAGAAGTTTCCGGTTGTACCTCTACATAGTCACATCACGGGTAGAATACACATCCCAGTAGAATAAGCCCATTGGTTAATTACTGTTGCACTTTGAATAAAGGGGACTTCGAGTATATATATCAACAGACTGCTACCTCTAATGAACTTATCTTCTGCAGCAGAGGTAACTCTCGGTCCACCTTTTGTGCTGGGCCTCATGAGAAAGTTTAATCATAGGACTTGATAGTGCAATGGAAGAAAGTTCTGAAAATCTTCCAGATTGACTGACCATGTCTGAAAGTAATGATTTTATGTAAGAAAAGTTTCCTTTTTTTTCTTACATTTATTGTAAAGTTAGTATCTGAACCAACAAAATCTATGCTAGATACAAAATATGAAAGACAAGATTTTTTTGCATGTTTACACAATTTCAGGGTCTATGAAAGCTGTTTTGATGTCTTTCTAAGTGTAGCTGAGTGTGTGCTGATGTTGAATCATAAAACACTTGATCCCTATTATAAAAATTTAAAAAACTAGTGTTCAAATGGTTCACATGTTTAATTACACAGCAGCAAACATGTTGAATCCCGGGAGAGATGAGCAGAGCGGGAAACGGCAGGGCATAAATTAATCTGCGGCCCCCTGATGACCAGTACATAATATCTGTGGCCCCTACCCCCATCTCGGTTGCCCATCCCTGATATAGATTACCAAACGTATATCAACCCTACCTTGACACGAAACAACTAATTGGCTAAAAGGCTATATGAAGGAAAATTATTCCACAAATTAACTTAACTGTGATGGTTATTCTATTAATTATAACTGTTCAGGAAGTAGGTACAGAGACAAAATTATCTTGGCACAATTAGCAGTGTAACGTGGTGGTTAAGTGGAGGATCAGACGCAGGCAGACTTGCATTCAAATGTTAAATTTAAAGAAAACAAACACCAAGTGCAACACAAAATTTCAACGTCAATGCATAGCTCTAGTTTCATAGAATATTGGTATATAATAATAAACTATCGAAAAATCAAGAGGAGTTAGTAGAAAAAGAGTAGATATTGTTGGAATGTCGTTGTGTGAATAATTATTTAGCTTAATACATTTGTCGAATATTCATCTTCAGTAAAATAACCAGAGAAAATTCTAAGAGAGACGATAGGATGTGTGTGCGATTTAGTTTCTCTGTCCCTCCTAAAAAAATTTAGATTTACATTTTTGATTTACATTTGATGAATTAGCCTACACAATAAGCTGAATCTCCTATTGAAAAACGGTAACCCATGTGATATGTACCCTATATCATTTTTATTATGGTTCAATATTACTCTAATTATGTTGTCTTTCTGGAAGTATCCCGCACTCATCCATTGACATCATGCATTCAGCGAGGGGTGATTAGCGTCTGGGTGCAATTTGGGTACCAACACTAAGTGGTGTTGGCTGTTGGTGGATTAAGTCAGAAGACAGGGTAAAAAAAAAAAACAGGTAAATAGTTCTGTTAGTCAGTTTGGAATTCAGACAAAGGAACAATGTAATACACGCCAATTTAGGAAAACTCGTGGAAGGAGGGTGTAGCTTTCAAAATGACAGTTTTATTTGAATTGCAAACTCAAACTCCAATTGCTGTAGGCATGACAGTTCTGGTGTTAAACAGACGTTAAGACAGGTTGATGGGGGACCCAATTATCTACTGGTACCATTCAATGATGACCATAAACAAATAGACAGAGACCAGATCCCCCTCTGCCACATTCCTTATCTAAATATGGTACCATTTAATGAAACCAATACTAAAACTAGTAATTAACAATACATCAGTTCTAGATATTCCGTGACACTAACCTTTACACCTTTTAATCAGCCCTTTCCAGGCAGAGCACTCTAATTTCGGAATCCTAATTCCGATGGATTTACTCTTAATATCTCTGCTGTCCAATCACATATTTTAAATCTGAGAACTGCCATAAATACTAGACTATATAAGAACTTTTTTTATTCAGCCCCTAAATGTGACGGAGCAATATCCCCATTTTTCTGAGGCAATTTTAGAGCATGGTCAGGAGAGTGGATCTGAAAATCTGAAACAGTAGACACACCTGTTACTTATCACAAATTACTGCCAGTTAAGTGGCCAATGGTACTTTTTTATTCTTTGGAATGGCTGCCAAGTACCTTCTTATCTAAATATTGTATTATTCTTGTAAATGTGCTGTCAAGACGAATGAGTATTACTGCAATGTCAGTAAAGATAGATTTCCTACAGATTGACGTACACGTTATTAATAGGGGCTAAGTAGCCACCTAGTTCAACATATCCTACCTCGCTAGATCATTACCCCAGTTCAGTATTTTTACATGGACATTGTATTTTTCTATCAAACATGACAACCAAGTAAACTATCAACAAACACTATATTCAAGTTAGCTAGCGTCAGCTAATATTACCATGATGTTTGGACCTATTGCACTGATTAGTAACAACGTTTCTGTTTTGTGACAATGTTCAAACAGAAATGTAATCTCGCTTTAGCTACTTAGCGTTAGCTAACGCTTATAGCTCTACCAGCTAAACGTTTTAGTAACATGTATGTTTTAGCTAATACAATATTAGCTAACGCTAACTGAACAGCAAACATAGGGTAAGACCACCGTACTGTTTATAAATACCTTGTCTGCCAATTAACAGCAGAAGGACAAAATTGTCTTCATCAGAGTAATCTCATGAAATATTTGGACTTGTGCCACACTCCTAATCAGTGGCCACAATGATATGACACCCAGGTTGGTTTCCTAAAGTATTTCCATTGACATTGAATGGCAAACAGTAGAAGGATGAATATCTCAACATTTGATATAGATAAGCTACAAACTGTATCATTAAAAGCCTTTCTGAGGACAGAATTTTTACTCTGTTCCCTTTCCCGAGCCACATTTTCTAGCTCTGACTGGGAGATCCCGAGGCGTTCCCAGCTGGTCGTGCCTGGAACACCTCCCTAGGAAGACTTCCTGGGGGCATCCTTACCAGATGGCCGAACCACCTCAACTGGCTCCTTTCAATGCAAAGGAGCAGCAGCTCTACACAGAGTTCCTCACAGATGACCGAGCTTCTCACCCTATCTCTAAGGGAGACGCCAGCCACCCTTCTGAGAAAACTCATTTCAGCCGCTTGTACCCACAATCTAATTCTTTCGGTCATGACCCAGCCTTCATGAGCATAGGTGAGAGTAGGAACAAAAATTCAACGGTACAGTGCTTGCGAAAGTATTCGGCCCCTTTACTTTCAGTGCAGCAAACTCTCTCCGGAAGTTCAGTGAGGATCTCTGAACGATCCAATGTTGATCTAAATGACTAATTATGATAAATAGAATCCACCTGTGTGTAATCAAGTCTCTGTATAAATGCACCTGCTCTGTGATAGTCTCAGAGGTCCGTTTAAAGCACAGAGAGCATCATGAAGAACAAGGAACACACCAGGCAGGTCCGAGATACTGTTGTGGAGAAGTTCAAAGCCGGATTTGGATACAGAAAGATTTCCCAAGCTTTAAACATCCCAAGCAGCACTGTGCAAGCGATAATTTTGAAATGGAAGGAGTATCAGACCACTGCAAATCTACCAAGACCCGGCCGTCCCTCTAAACTTTCAGCTCATACAAGGAGAAGATTGATCAGAGATGCAGCCAAGAGGCCCATGATCACTCTGGATGAACTGCAGAGATCTACAGCTGAGGTGGGAGACTCTGTCCATAGGACAACAATCAGTCGTATACTGCACAAATCTGGGGCCTCATTTATAAAACTTTGCGTAGGATTTGCGTCAGAAATAGCGTACGGATGAAACATAGGACGTGCGTACGCACAGAAATATTCAGATTTATAAAACCGTGCGCACGCACATCCTACGCATTTTTTCCTTAATAAATCACAATCAATTCTAAATGTAGCGCAGATTTTGCGGCTTCATGTCACGCCCATAGTTGCCCATAAATAGTCCTTGAAACGCCCACAAGTTAATATTCATAGATTGCGAAATTATGGCAAACATAGAGAGGAAATCAAAAAAACGTAACTTCACTCAATGTGAAGTAGAAGTTATCGTTGGCGAGGTGGAAAAGAGGAGAAAAATGTTGTTTGGAGGGCACAGTGTGG
>JACXGJ010009324.1:0-24577 GCA_016801105.1 Esox niger
TGTCTGGGGTTCAGTGTGAATGTTTTCTGCTGTCTGGGGTTCAGTGTGAATGTTTTCTGCTGTCTGGGGTTCAGTGTGAATGTTTTCTGGTGTCTGGGGTTCAGTGTGAATGTTTTCTGGTGTCTGGGGTTCAGTGTGAATGTTTTCTGGTGTCTGGGGTTCAGTGTGAATGTTTTCTGCTGTCTGGGGTTCAGTGAGAATGTTTTCTGGTGTCTGGGGTTCAGTGTGAATGTTCTCTGCGGTCTGGGGTTCAGTGTGAATGCTTTCTGCAGTCTGGGGTTCAGTGTGAATGTTCTCTGCGGTCTGGGGTTCAGTGTGAATGTTTTCTGGTGTCTGGGGTTCAGTGTGAATGTTTTCTGGTGTCTGGGGTTCAGTGTGAATGTTTTCTGCTGTCTGGGGTTCAGTGTGAATGCTTTCTGCTATCTGGGGTTCAGTGTGAATGCAGTATGGGCTTCTGTTTGAATACTTACAACATGCCAGCACTTTTAGTTTACAACATCAAAGAAGTTTGGGAAATTATCAACACCAGCTGTAACTCATTTAAAATCTTGTATTTTCCCTTTCACACCAGCAGCTAACCTAATTTCAAATGCCGGTGAAGTAGGCAGACAAAGCAGTGGAACGTGTCACTGTGCTGCCCAACGGGTAACAATCAACACGTGGTACCAGAGCCAGTATTGGCCCGGTGGCTGCCAGACGAAGAGGCCCATATTTGACTTAGTATTTCAGACATATGGTATGTGATCACCATGGTACAACGACCGGAGGGTATCAGTTTTGAAGTTCTCTCGCCATCATCCCTCCCTCCTCTGAGCCTCCTTGGACTACAACAGTTGTCGTGACACCAATTTCATAGGAATATCATTTGCTTAATACTTGAGCACAATACGCCGTTATCACTGTCAACGACAAACTCTCTCTAAGCCGAAGGTACGCATCTGCGTGCTTTGGCCTGTTTTTTGGCCTGACCCCTGACCTGGAAGGAGAATATGAATTCCGTGGCTAGGTGGTTTCCTTGGTAACTAACATGACACTGTACGTGGAAGAAGTGCTGTTGCTGGTGAACGTAGAGGTCTTCAGTTGCCTGTGTCATGTGTTTTAAGTTGCAGCCCAAGAACAAACCAAATATGTTTTTTCTGAATCTATTTGTGGAGCTGGAAAGACCAGACCTCCTATAGAACCAGACCAGTCACCGCTCATTCTACTCCGATCCAAACTGGGCAAGACATGGTCTTCAGACCTCCGGAGCTGTGGTGAGCGTCTGTTGTTCAAGCGTCCCGGCGTAGCTCGTAAGGCGAGGTGCAACCATTGACACCTTAGTGGGAAAAACACCATTGCAGAGCAACAGAAATGAAGAACTGCATAGAGTACATACAGACAGAGGCTAAAGACAGTTGTGGGTGTACAGGATCCCGTTAAAGATAGGTAGAAGCACTGTGTAAAGGTCACGCAAACACACGCTAATCATGAAGACAGAGGATTTTCGCTAAAGCGTCATTGATATTTATCAAGCTAATGCACTTTAAAGAAAAACGGTTGAGGCCAAACTATGTGAAATATTATACGAACACGTTTCACAGATGTTCATCAAATGTTATTTCAGAAGCGTAACTCCCTGGAGATGCCTTGATGCATTTAACAGCTAATCCCCCGAATGTTTAAACCAGCTATTAATATACAATGACCTCAAAGAGGGAGGGTGTGAAGTGATGTAGATGAAGTTTTAAAAAATTACAAGAAAAGACACATTCGTTCCCTGAGACAGAGACTCTCCCTCCCTCCTGATTGTAGCACTGAATACAATTCCTAGATTGTGCTTAAAGCACACACAGACGTCAAGCAGTGTACTAAAACTCAAAGTTCAAAGACTAAACAATAAATTATCACTGTGGAGAAAAAAAAGTGATGGCATATTTTGAAATATATACTGCAACAAAAACGTTCTGAAATAATTTGCAGAGGTCAGGGCAAAATGTGGCTAAGGTTTATAAGTTTTCATGTGCCGATTTTATGTCTTTTAACTGTGACGGGAGGCGTTTCCAACAGCCGCGTTTGGGAGTTGTCGTCTGTTTTTTACTGTGCGTGGAGAAAAGGAGCAGGCGGGTCACTTTTCCGCCTCCCAAATGGCAGCCTTTTACCTATCCGTTGCACTAACTTTGACCAGGATCCATAGGGTACCGGCCAAAAGAAGTGCCCTACCGAGTATGCTGCCATTTGGAAGGCACATAGTGGTAAAGTGTCAGGGCTGTCACTGTTCGGCATGAAGACTCCCTAAGCCGTCCGTCCCATCCCATGGTTGTTTATTGCCGACCATAAAACATTTTAGTACAAAAGAAATTGGGGTCTTATTGAAATACGGTCCCATATATGTCACAGAAGACATACAGTTATTTTTGGTGATGCTGAAACATATTTTATCATAATCTGTCTGGAGCTGACCGGATCCTCGCACACATCATTGGGTTTCCCTGCTCAGTTAGATTGTCAAGGTCAGAGTTCTTTAACCTTTTATGGATGTTTAACTTCAGTAAATTATGGTGTGTATGGAACTGACCCGATTTATTTCACCTGTCATAGGCCTGACTACCTGACAGGTGATCATTGAAAGGAGATTTTTACTCAGATGTGTTATAGACACCAAACCTTGCCAGCCAGATACAGTCAGGGCCAAATGTTTCTACAGGAAAACAAGAAAACCTCACCGCATCCATGAGTGAGGGAAATACAGCCTGTGAGTGGAAGGAGATGATACTTTCCTCAGGAAAATTAGTATTTTGGATTTTTTTTCTGTAACACACCAACACATTCTTAAATAAAATAAAAAATGTGCATATACATTTCCAAATAACTGCTTTGTCTGGTCTGCAACTCTTGAAATACAGTAATAAAATAATTTAATGAGCACAGAACTCACCCCTGATGTGTGGTGGACTTTTCAACACCGAAGTCTACTCTGATCAGCCGACTATTTTAGAGTACAACTTGTCCAACAGGACAAGCTAGCTTCCAACAGGACAGGCTAGCTTCCAACAGGAAAAGCTAGCTTCCAACAGGACAAGCTAGCTTCCAACCGGACAAGTGTTCAGAGTCATACATTAACTGTGTTATGAATAAAGGGTGATGGAGACTGTAGTTTCCAACCTCATCCATGCTCATCCATAGCCTGACTGACATGACTCATGGACAGGGGGTGCTTTGGTCTGGTCTGGACAGGGAGAGCTGGTCTGGACAGGGAGTCCTGTGACTAACTGGACATGGAGCTGTGACTCGCTAGTCTGGACTGGCACATCCAGCTTGAAATGTTCATGAGCACTGACTCATCTCCATTTCGATTGGGTGTTCGGCTTGAACCAATAAAAGAATTTCCGCCCTCAAAACATGTTTGAGTAAGTAAAACTGGTATGTGCCTGGAATGGGAAAGCTGTGACTAACTGGGCAGGGAGAGCATTGACTCACTGCTCTGGACAGCAGTCCATTGTCACCACCATATTCACTCAGATTGCCTTTTGTCTGTGACATCAAAACAAGTGACGCAGAAATCCCACCCACGAGCCCAACTATCCTTCTGTTCCAGTGCTGTGGCTCCTCGATCCCAGGGGGACTAATGATACTATAAACACCAAATCAAGGCACCAAATCAAGGCACCAAATCAAGACACCTCCAAACTGGTAACTGGATAGTTACATTGTACCACACTGAAAACGTTGTTTGTTTTCTTGCATCTCATGGGCCTTTTTGAGCCACATTAATATTTTTGCATACTCCATGTATTCCAAAAACATGTCTGTTAACTAGCATGCAGTTAGTTAGCTAATCACTAAATTCATCAGTTGGTTTTAGTTAGTCTGTTTCAATTTGTTGGTTGGAAAGTGACTTAGTGATGGCTGTGCTGATACGTTTCAGAGAAGTACACACCTTGCCATGTCACATCACAGAAACACAGAAACACTCAGACCAGTGACATCATGCTGAGTTTTTCTTAACGAGTGTTCATGCAAATTGTGGAATGATTACTGCTGATGACGGCAGAACCAAGCATGCTCCACTCCTGTGGATGCAAACTAAAAGTGTGGAGCATGCTTGGTTCTGCCGTCATTTTATTTATAAATTATCAGTCTGTAAAATCCCTGTTTATTGAATCACTAAATGTATGTATTTTATTAGCAAATTTCCCTTAGCCACTTTTGGCTCTTGAAATTCTGAGTCTGATCATGAGGAAACTAATTTGACGATTTCCAGATACACACACACCCACGGTCCTGACCGACCCATTTACCCAGATGAACAGTCATTGGTCTATCAGATGAACGGTCATTGGTAAGTTATAATCAGATGAACGGTCATTGGTAAGTTATAATCAGATGAACAGTCATTGGTCAGTTATAATCAGATGAACAGTCATTGGTCAATTATAATCAGATGAACAGTCATTGGTCAATTATAATCAGATGAACAGTCATTGGACTATTGTAATCAGATGAACATTCATTGGACTATTGTAATCAGATGAACATTCATTGGACTATTGTAATCAGATGAACAGTCATTGGACTATTGTAATCAGAGGACATCATTGGTCAAATACAATCAGATCTCATAGATGCTGTTAAAGTGTTCAGTGAAACTCAGCTTGATGGAAAATAATTGAATGCCATGAAAATGTGAGTGGAAGATACCATGGAAGAATGACCTATGTTCACTTCCTTCATCAAGAATAACAAGCTAATCAGAATTGGAAGTTTGTATCAACAATGTGGCTCTGAGACACGAACACTGTTCAGTTTCCTCTTTTAAACTGTTTAAATATTCTCAAAGACTAATTAACACAAACATTAAATACGCACTGATAAAAACATTAACTACCCAACGCTATAAAGAAACAGAATATCTTAGTATTACCACCTCCACTAAACAAATTCTCTTTTGTCATTAGAATCAATAAAAGCTGAATAATTTAGCTTAGTTGGTTTATAACTGCACTATCCAGTCAGAGTTACAATGTAAAGAAGTTTGTTTTTTAATGTTTGTGCCCATTAGCTAAAAACTAATTAATCCGCTCTCTCTCTCAGATCCATTAGGCCACCAGCTATATTAATACATAACTATTTCCGACAATATGGAAATGAAATACCACATTCAAAAATGACATTATCCCGGTTAGTTGAAACACTGCAATATGCCAGAAAAATGCAGTTCCTCATTTCACACGCACCAATAACCACACTGGATGTTCAGGTCTGCTGGGATTGTCTTCTGACCAGGAATATCAGGAAATAAACGAAGGGAGGTTAAACCCTGAGGACGGAGCAAAGGGGGCGACCGAACGCGAATGCAACACACATCGAATGGCGTGATAAGTGGAAGCACAATATTCACAAACCAACCAAATGATTCCTTAAGCTCTGACCCTCCAATGGGGTCGGGAAGTAGAAAAGGAGGAGGGACATCAGGAGTTTGCAACAGAGATCTTCCCGGCGCAGCTTCCAACTGAAGTACAGAGATGGAATCTTTTTGTGCCACTAGGGGGACGGTTGTTCCATTTAGTCTGAACTGACACAGGAGTGTCTCCACACGCTGTTCTGGAATGCCAGGCTGTACAATCAATTCCAAGCAATCGTAACATATTAAAAAAGATTACCTGAGAAGGTGTGGAATAAAGAAGAATAACAACGATGTATATTAACGACTTACAAACATTAAATATCACCTGTATTCCATAACAAGAAAATACTCTAAATCAAACACAATAACGCTAAAGGTTGACCAAATATTAATTTAGTAAAAATAACAATTGAATAAAAATGTCAGTGTATAATAAATACTATTTAAACATAAAAAGTCAACAAAAAAGAGATAATGATTCATATGCATACTATATATTACTATTGACATGTAACTAACTGTCCCTAAAAAAGTTTCTGTTATGCTTGTTTTTCAGCTAAATAAACACAAAAGGGACATTTCTATTGTGTAATAACACTTGACAAACCCTCAATCCATCCTTGAAATTGTTTGGAAGTCCTTCAGGCTCTGCATTTGCCCTTTGTGCAGAGAGTGACAGTGTTGGCCCCACGGAAAATAAAGAGTTGTGCCACTGTTGTGTCGCATTGCAAACAGCCTCCAAAAGCCAGTGTGAATAGAGAAAGGGGCGAGCGTGGGGGGCCCGAAAGCCCTTTCCAACCCAGCCTGGGTGGTCTGGCCCCTTCACCAGGCTGGGAGCTGACTGCTGCTGGTCGCTTGGCAATGGAGGCCTATTGAGTGTAAATTTTGTAGGCTTCATACTACACACACACCCAACCGTGAGCACACACACACGCACATACACACACACACACACACACACACACACACACATCCCCACACACACACATACAGAGGGTTAGTCATACAAAGGTAAGGATTCCAACCGCCATCACTCTTCTATCAGTAGGAGCGTATTAAATAATAGCACATTAACCGACTTAATCTATGTAATGAAAACAAAACGGGAAATTAAGAAGTGACATTTGCCGTAACACGGTTAAGGATAAATGCTCAGAGTAAATCTAAGGTGCCAATCTCTATTTGTGTTTTCGGTATACCGCATTATTTTAGTTGTAATTAGCGATGGGTGATCCTTTGGTGACAAGTTGTACATAACATTGGCAAAGCCTTGTAGCATTAAGGGCCAGGCATATTAGACCTGTTTAAGTTTAGGTAAGTAGGGCCTCACAAGTCATGCTTTCCAATTAGCAGTTAAAAGGAGCCGGTAATTAAAAGCAACAAACATGTCTTTAGAATGCAAACGAGAACAATTAAAAGAGCCTCACAAGTGAATTAGTGGAATCAGTTCTGAATTAGCACTTGGAATACACAGCGCTACTCCCGGGTTTATTACCCCTCCTTTTCACCGACACAGAACACAGAGCCACCAGGAGCAGAGGAGGTGGGGGGGGTCTTTTTTGAAGTCCAAGGGGTTCTCTTTCTCTCTCTTCTCCCCCCTCTTTCTCTTTCTCCAGGCCCAAGGAAAGGGAGACTGAATCAATTGAATCAGGGGCTAATCTTCTCCTTGTACATGAGAATGTGTCCCTCCCTCTGGAGGAGATGATCCTAGTTGCCTGAGAATAGGGCCAGGTGCAGGGGACAGGGAGGCGCGCAGGAGGGGGGTCTCTCTCAAACTGCAACCCGTCCCCTCCAAAGTGCACTTCAGTCAACCAGGTATCTGGACAAAAGTAGTGCCCTATCCATCAGGGTGCCTGTGTCATTTAGACCTCAGGCCAGAGGAGAGCAGCCACGTCTGTGCGGTTCAAGCCGGGGTCGTAAAACCACCGAAAGGGGCCCCCCCTCGTCCCCCTTTGAAGAGGACGCCGTGCCTGTTTTGGGCTGTGATTTGTGGTCAGTGGGGCAAACAGTTTACGGCGGCCCGAGGCCCGCCCCCCCCCCCAACCACGCCGGCACAATGCGAGGTGTGTGGAGCCTTGACGCACCGCGAAGCACCGCGAAGCACCGCGAAGCACCGCGAAGCACCGCGAAGCACCGCGAAGCACCGCGAAGCACCGCGAAGCACCGCGAAGCACCGCGAAGCACCGTGATGCATGTCCCAGGCTCCTGAATCATCTGATGGACATTCTCTCGTTCTGGTCGGGACTCTGCCGGGGCTTAACCTGTTGCACAGACAGCTGTGTGTGAATGTGCACGTGTGTGTGTGTGTGTGTGTTTCCCGCAGAGGTCAGGAAACGGAAAGTATGTTAGACTGCATACCTGTAAATTCCCCTCAGTGAGGAGGACGGCCTTCCTAACAACTAACTAATGTACCATAAGATATGTAGCATTAAATCAGCTTTCTTAGTCTGGCTACTTGCTGCCCTGAGGGAGACTGACAGACTATCAAGTCATCACAGAGGTGGGAAGGAATCTTCACAGCCAAACTTTGCATTTGTTCACACACACACACACACACACAGTGTGCTGAAGAGTTCACATATGCATGTACACACATGTAGGATAGCATACACACAGGCGGTCGCGTGTACACGTGAATCCACAGGACAGATAGGGACACACACAGACACACACACACACACAGACATATACACACACACTCTGTCTGTGTTGTGATTTATCCCATCACCTGCAGAGGAACTTAGCCGGCTTGACACATTCCCTTGTCTTTGGGCGGTAATTTGGGTCAGAGGACAACCAGAAAGCAACATCAAAGAAGGTGCGAGCTACAACCATATTTCAATGTCAACAAACATTGATTTTTCATTAGTGTTAATCGTCTGTGTCAGGGGTTAGCGGGTCTGTGCTGCGCACTCATCTGATTGGCTGTTTGTCTCCAGATATTCAAATTCCAAATGTGCAAGTCTCAGGCAACACATGCCAGCGGAGAGCGTTTGAAAGTCGGCGTAGGCTGTGTACTTGAAAGAGATATACACACTGAGAAAATTAGTTCACAACTCACCAGTGGGCCACAGAGCACTGAGCAAGAATCAATCACTGACAGCCTTCGACGCTCACAGGAACGATTGGGTCATACGTTCCAGTACAGTCCTGTTTCTGTTTCTGTAGATCTCAGCAGAAGCATGTTTCACTCGGTCCGTTCGCATGCGACGACCCACAGCCGTGTTATTGTCAACAAACAAGGATTATAATTTTGGACAGATTGCGATATATTCTCAGAGCACACGTTGTGTTACTGTTTTAAATGATTCATTCTGAGGTTTTTCTCCTGACTTTTGTTATGTAAATTAAGACATTGTTGCATACAGGCTCTGTGGAGTACTTTGTTTTTGTTGCGATCGTGTTGCCGTCGCTATAGAGTGGCATCTTACCAAGAAGCAATCTGTTGTCACGCGGTATCGGCTGCCAGTATTTGAATAAATCATCGTTTTCAGCTAGAGGTGATTCTGTTTGATTTTCTATGACCTATATAACAAGACAAGCCGGAGAGACAACAGAGCTGCACTAGTTAGTACAATGCCTGCTGCACCCACTGCAGCCAGCCCACATACTAAACACCACTTTCACAGCTGACGTAGCACCGAGAAACAGAAAAGCAGTTTGTGAGATAAGGCGTCGGGCTGTCCTGGGATTTAAACGCCTTTTAAATATTGTCGTAACATTGCAAATAAATTCCATCCGGGTGTTTTTTTAAACATATGTAGAATTCACTGATTTGGTTATTATGGTTAATAATGGTTATTATGGTTAAGCAGACCTTAATATGGTTATTATGGTTGAGCAGACCTCTTTTTGTATTTCAGTCAGAAACAGGATACCTGAATGGAACTGTTTGTGACAAATTGTTTTATGACTGACTTTTGGCCCTGGGTGTCCAGACAATAAAAAAGTCAAATATCTCAATATGAGGATAGAGCAAGCAGATGTTTGCCATTGTTTCATTGTAAGGTTATTTTATTTTCAAAGGGCTTCAAAAATGTGTCATTCACATAACCGGTCAACTTTTATAGAAATATTTGTTAATTATTATAAAAAATACATTGTGTGTTGTTGTGCGTTTGCTGTCAATTTGTGGGTTGGTTTGTGCCCCAACTGTGTCCCATAGTGTCCTGTGTTTTGGAGAGTAGACCTTGGTAAATGAAAGAGATGGGAAAACACAGTAGAAACATGTTAACACCCTTTAGGAGCAAATATCAGTAACAAACGACAACAGGTAATTAATACACCAGTCCAGGGTTAGGCCAGGGGCAGAGGATGGAAAGATAAAAAACAGTAAGCACAGATGTGTGTGTGTGTGTGTGTGTCTGTTCCTAATAGCTGTAGAAAAAGATTAGTGCAGAAAGCGGCAGATAGCTTGAGTAGCCATTGAGTAATCATCTTGCTGTCATGTAAAACAGTGGAATGGCTTGGAGCAGAACATGTACAGGGTCCTGTTGTAAGTACAGCAACTCTAACCCTGTATGACAATAATATATGAAGAGGAACTGCGTCTGAGCCTAGACCACTGCATATATGAAATGTGATAGGAGACAACAGGAGAGAGAATAGATAGTGAGAAAAGAGAGAGAGGAGAGGCGAGCAAGGAAAGAGAATCCGAGACGGAGAGAAGAAGAGACTGGGAGTGCAAGACGGAAAGTGAGGGGAAGAGACAGGAGAGGAGATAAGACAGGAAAGGAGCTAAAACAGGAGTGAGCAGAAGGAGCGAGATAGAGAGCAGGACAGTAGGCAGCGAGATATGCAACGCTGTCGGTTTTCGTGTCAATGAGGACACGTTAATTAAATAACACAATTCACCGCGTCAAATAAGCGTATTGACAAATAAGCGTATTGACCAATCAGCATGTCAGTATGAGCTATCGGCAGGTGTACTTTCCTTTAATCGCTAAGTCAAAAAAAATCACTTGGAATATATGTCACCGTTTTTTCCGTTCTGTTGCTCACCTGCCTCTGTAGCGGGACGGAGGTAGGCCTCTTTCGTTTCAGGCTTGAAGCAAAGTTTAAAACGTCCGTCTCCTTCCTCAGAGTAGCTAGGAAAAGAAACTAGCGGATGAATACAAAAGATGTTCTCCTAAACAAAACAAGAAACAAATAAAACAATCAGTATCTGGTTCAGCTAGATAACTAGCAAGGTGTCAATATTTTAATACTGCCAAGTGTAAGACCGATTTCGTTGTTGGTCATGTTTGGACCGGATCCATTTCAGTAGCGCTTTCAAGAGCTGCTATAAACGCCTGTATAGACGTGAGTTCCTTTTGTTCGGCGCAACAGGGCTAGTTGACTAGCTTCTTTATTTCGTTAGTTAGCATATAATCACATTAAGCGAAATAATTCCTAAGCAAATCGAACCTGACTGCAAATGCGGGTCATTGTTGTCAGGATAGTAGAACAATTTATTTCTTATTTCACGCGTCAACTATTATTTTGTAATGCATCAAATAGCATTACTCCAAATGTAACATTTTAACAAGCAAAGACCTAGGCTAAACGGCGGTTATAACGGACTTGTTTTTCACTTGCTTGACAATGTAAACAAACTAGTAAAGCCATATACAGCTCTGGAAAAAATTAAGAGACCACCGTTTTCTTACCTTTCCAAAAACGCTGAAAAGGAAAGATCTGAGGAACAGAGGGGTTCAATTTGCAGTGGTCTCTTAATTTGAATCCTTCAGTTCCTCACTCAAAACGATGCTTTTTAACTTTTTAGGAAATGAAAGAAAAAGATGCTATAGTCTCTTGTTTTTTTCCGGAGCTGTACATTGATTTCAAGAGAGTGTGAGAATAGAGATATCGACTTATTGACTGGCCAATACAAAAGAGGAACCAAAAAACCCGATAGGACAATGCATTATTGTCATTAGTACAGACAACCGTTCAACACAAAGCTATTGGACATATTAAGATAGCAGTTTAAGAATTGGAAAGAGTCTAAAAAGTCTCCTAAAAATCAGAACAAGAAACTATGGATTAGGCGAGGTTGTTTTTCTGCATGGAGTTGTTGACGACTTCTTATTGACTTCATCAATACTACCAGCCCCTTCAGCCATTAATATCGTGAATTGACAATCTCTTGCATGATGTTTCGTCACACTATGAATTCATCAATCACAACACAAATAACTTAACGCTTAACTAACCCTGAGGAAAATATCCTGGTGTGTGTGTCTGTGTGTGTGTGGGTGTGTGTGTGTGTGTTTAATCTCTACTGAATTCAAATTATGGGCTTTGCTCTTCTCCACCAGTCATCAAAAGTGTTGACCTTTGACCAATTTGACTAATCTTTCAAACACTTTACTTCTGATTAATTTAGCTTGTTGATGTAATTTCAATCAATGGTATGGTCCCAAATGTACACACTGAACCAAATAAATAAATGATAAATCCAAATATTATTAAACAATGCATAAAAGGGAATACACAATCACATACAGTGAATACAGCAAGACATCTCATATACTGATATTGTTGATTGATTCAGCAGCTTGTTCAGTTTGTTTTTGAAGAACTGAGATGAAATAATAGTGTCTGGTTTAGAAGTGTAGGTTTTTGGGATTGACCAGAGGGAGAATGCTACCAGAGCCCAAGTTACTATTCAGAGCAAATGTTGAGAAATCTGCTAAGGTAGAATTGTTATAGAGATGGCTGTAAACTGCATCATTACCGAGCGTGACTACGACAACCGGTAACGTTGTCCCGGGCCCAGGCTTCGGGGGGGGCCATTTGGTTGGCTTAAATATAATTCTTTATTAGTCAGTCAATCTTGGTATTTAGTTCTACCTAGATAAAACATTAAACAATAAACGTTTATGACCTGTTTTATGAACAGTAACATCATTGCTATTTATGAAAAATGTTGGCCCGTGGTTTGGGTCATAAACGTTCGATTTTGTCCCGAGCCCTGGGATTCCTGTCGGCGCCCCTGTATGCACACACTACTGTAAGTCGCTCTGGATAAGACAGTCAGGTAAATGAGTAAAATGTAAATGTTGGGTGAAGACTACTAAGGTCTCACGCTGGTACCTAAAGAATTCCACAGAGACTGTCTTTGTCGTTTGAACTCACATCTGTTCTGCAACATAACAGTGAGTAAGTAGGCCTTCATCTCTCCTGGTGATGCACATGAGCAGTCCCCCGGTTCTGCGATAACAGATCACTTGCTACACACATCAGCAACGTCTTACATATTATGCAAGTAGCCAACCCCTATTTAAAACAGTCAAATGTACCCATCATTATTGCCTAGCCCTGACCCATCGCCGCAGTGTAAAAACAAGTCTTACGGTTTGAACAGGGTAAAGTGTCTGTACGGGTTACAGTATAATATGGTTTTATCAAGCCATGCGCCATGAATCATTCCCTCGTCAACACATTTCTGTATGAAATTGGACAAAATCAAGCTTTTTAGCCTCATTTCATAAGAAGTCCCCGTGGAATCTTGGAGGGGGTGACTGACATCATCAAGGTGTCTGCATTATTCTGTTATGCTAAGCAGTCAGTCTAATTAGGAACATTTCATACCTCTGTGTCACACCTCCTTTTAGAGACACTAATTAATGAACACAAAATCGAGGCTAGAACAACATGATTAATTACACCTAAAGATGCGGTGTGTATTACGTATTAGGGTTGTGGTACAGGGTGTCAGGAACAACACACACAACACACACACACACACACAAACCTGACGTTTATATTTCAGTTAGTAAGGTGGTGTTTTGTTGTCTTTCTATTACGACTGAAGGTACGAGTTCATGACAACGCCATGTTTGCGCGTGGATGTATCTCAAAATGCATACAGCTAAATAAGATCGTTCCTCTGTGGAGGTATGTCCAGTTAAACATACGAGTCCAATTAAAAGGATCTAATATTAAACGGGGAGGGTGTGTACAGGCATACGTCAAAACCTTGTAAAAAACAACCATGGTCTGAAACAATAGAAAACAATGCAACGTTGCCCATTCACAGTTTCAATATTGCCTGACTACAATATTTATTACAGATATGAAAAAATACCTACTGTAGGTTATGTAGCCCAACCCAACCCATGCTGAGTAGAGCTAATTGTTAGTTATCAAAATAGTTTTTTTCACTGTTTTCATCAGCGGCGTTGCTAGGATCACGTACAGCTCCGGAAAAAATGAAGAGACCACTGCTTTCTGTTCCTCACTCAAAGCGTTCCTTTTCAACTTTTTTGGAAAGGAAAGAACAATGTTCAGTGGTCCCTTAATTCTGTACACGCTAGCGGCCTACACATCTACATTATCATAATGCATGATGGGAATGCTATGTCCCCGGACACCGAGGCCTGGCGACACCACTCGTTTTCATACTAAATAGGTGTAGACCATGAAATTCATACTGACTGACTGACTCATTTACTCACTAGCCAAACTGTATTGGTAGCAAGCCAATAGCGCGCTTTAAAACAACTGTCCCTGGTAGCACTAGTGCCCACAACCAAAAAAGGTTAGAAGCGCCATGTGAAGTTTAGTACCACCAGAAAACCAGATGGTCTAAATTGATTGAAATTCAGATTTTTAAAAATATCTAATCCAAGCTGTTATGTTTAAAAGGCATGTACCCTGTTTAAAAGACGGTCATATAAACTGCAAAAAACACTGCTTTAACTTCAAGTTGTGTGCCACGTATTCTGCCTGAAAACGCTATCCGATGCCATGGTGAATTCCCCGTCTCAAGAACATAGCGGGATATTTTGTATTTGGTCTCCTACCCCAGGGTATAAGACGAACAGTGCTTTCTGAGGAGTAAGCAGTTGTGTGTAGGCTTGTCTCAACCAGGGAGGGAGATATCAACGGTTTTGTCCCAATCGGCATACTTTCCCTCTTGTCCCCCTTGTAGACTTTTAATCAATGGTGCCTTCTTCAAATGTAGGGCACTCTGAAAGGAGCGCGGTAGCATTTGGGATGTGGGCTACGTCTCAGAATATATAAATCCATTCCTTCATAGGAGACTTTGGGATACTGGTGGACCTCCTCTGGAAGTTTTTATGTTATTCAGGAAATCACCCTTTGGACTTTCTGTCAGGAGTGATGCTGTGTGCCCACAGAGAGTTTCTACATGAGGGATTGGGCCCCACGTGGAAGAAACCTGCATGACAACACACTGTCACATGCAACACGCATGCAAAAACACACGGCACACACACACACACTCACAGATACACCCTCACAGGGCCATGGAGAAAAACTTGCAGGGTAACACGTAAACTGCCCGGGTACAAAAAACAGCCACAGGGAAGGTAAATGACTTGTCATAAATTAGACCACCAGGGACGCCAGGGTTTTGGAGTTTCAACACTTAATTACAGAACTCTGGATAAACATTCAGAAACACACCCCATGCAGAGAGGGACTCCAATTGGGAATAGACATGGGAGCTAATGAGGTCTTGGTTCAAAACGCACCTTGGCCAGAACAACGCGTTGTTATGTTGTTTTCAGAATGGGTCATGTGTGACTGCAAGAAAGTAAAGCTCTTCAATAATGTCCCCAGCCAACCAGACCGCCTCCTGTTATAATGTGGTGTGATGCTATTCATGAATAAAAATTATCCTTAAATCTAGAAAGTCTTAGGAATTCATCTTACCAGTGTAAATATTACATGGCAAATGCATACTTTTTTTTTCAAATTTTCACCCTTTTTACATCAATTTTTTTTTCTTTAACACAAAAAATAAAAACACTCAAACACACACATATATATATATATATATATATATATATATATATATATAAAATCCCAAAATAAATTATTATTTTGGTCAGAGCGTGTAAGGAATAAAATGAAGAACAACCAAGATATGTTCTTTATCTTCATATACTATCATGCAAATAGCTCACTACTACCAGTACATGACAATGGGCCTCATTAGCACAGCTGGTTGGGGAGTGAGTCTATTTCAGAATACAACAAATACGCTTGCATAATCAATTACATTACAGAGGCACTGAACCCATTGTGTTTTTACAAGTCTCAGATTATGAACCTTCAAAGGGAGATTAATAAATTGAACCCAGGAATACACCAGGCAGCCTCTGCTAATTAATCTCATATGGAGTCGATTAACAAAGATACAAAAGAACTAAGTGGAATTAAGGAACAGGAGATTACCAGGGGAACAGTAGGTGAACTAGAGGATCTGACTGTTGGGGAGGATTTGACACTGATCATAACAACCTGAGATTAGATCAAAACAACAACATCAATGAGAGAGGAGGAGGAAGTCAGACTGCTTTGCAATGTTAAACAAGCTATCAACCAGGTGTTTCACTCTCAGAAACAGGCTAGTTCAACCCTCTGCTATTAGCTCATATGTACATTTTAAATGTTTCAATTATATATTCCTTTATTCTAAGTGAAATGCATTGGCTCAACGTCAATTTATTTCAAGTTTTATTTAAATCTATTTACAGTTACCATTGCTGGGTTGTGTGGTTGTCTGTTCTAGCAATCCAATGTGAATGTAATGGCCTGAATGTAAAATGGAATGGTTCAAAAGTACACAAATAAAGATGAAACACTGAATGAGCTACAGTGCTTGGTGTTCTGGCCTCATCGATTGACTTGATATTTGAGTTTGACGATGCCTGTTTATGACCTGATATCTGTTTTGGCTTGATATCTTTTATTTACTTGATATCTTTTTTTTCAACAACAATTTAATTGATATTACTGCCACTTTTCCACAGGTGTAGGATTTTCTGGGAGGGGGATAGGTTGTAACTGTCAAAACTTTCAACGTCCTGAAGCTAGGCCTGCTATCTCACTGCAGCTGGTGTGCCACAGGGATCAATCCTTGGTCCCGGCTCATTCTCACTCTTTGCGTACACACACACACACACACACACACACACACAAAGCCCAGCCCAACAGACCTAGCAACCCAGACCCATAATCTCCTGATCCATCTATCAGCCTGGAGATGTGACTCACAGTGGGGTGACACTAGTTGTCACCTCTGGTTCCTGAAACTGCTTTGAAGTGCAGTGCAAGTGTTAGTTTATGGTTGTACGAGGGCAGATAAGATTCCAGGACAGATAATATATAACCCTGTCACTCCTTGCCTAGGCAGGGCTGCAGGGGAAAGAGGAGAAGAGGAGGCCAGTTAAAACCACAAAAAGACTGCAATCACCTCAGTGCATTTTGTGAATAGGAGTGACAATGTTTAGCACTTTTGACAGGTATGTGTCAACTTAACTAATGCACCCAATTAAACCAAGGTGCTGGTTTTGGAATTAACACAGAAGTAGTGTTAACGTTTCATTGCCACAAAGCACAGATGTTTTTGTGTACATTTTCAATTGTTCAACATAAGATAGAATATTCGTTTTTTCATTGATTTCAGGCTGGAGCAAAAGCGAATGTAGACATCCCTAACAGCAAGTAACATCGTATAATCGATTTTTGTTTCTTTGCACGTCAAAAGAATGGTTGTTTAAGATGTCAAATAAAAACAAAAAACCCATAGCCAGTGTTTTTGTGGACCAATGACCTGCATTCCTTAATTTTGAAAGACATGGAAAGCAGCATGCTAACAACATAGCTGGGGCAGCCACTCAAAACTTACGATATTAAACTAAAGAGAACAGTGTTGGGTACAACCAGCACAGCACGTGTTAAATTTGTTACACCAAATGTTTTCTAGCTACCTGCATGACTTTTCACAAACTGTCTGACCCCCAGCTGCTGCGATGTAGCTAGAAAACACTGTTCAGAAAAGCATGCTAACGCGCAGACATGCTATCCAGTCATTTTGGCGGAATATCATTGCAGATTTATCAGGGAATCTGTTTATGTCACGGAGAGTTGGCCTCGCCTCACTAAATATTTCTGCCTGCCAACAACATCTTTTGACCTCCAGCATCACCACCAACGTGTCTGAAATGTACATGAGCAACGCATTTGTCTTTAGACCTCAGTATCTGTTGGGTAATTCACACGCCTCCCTTTGACTGTAACCAGAGACTATTTGCAATATCACCTGTTTGCAAATATTGCGGCAAGTTTGGTTTAAATGAAACCATCTAAATGAAACCATTCGCAATGTAGAAAGTCTCTTAGTTTCTCATCCACCTATCCTGGCACACGTCTCCTCACCCAGAGCAACACAAGGGCAGGTACTGGGGAGGAGAAGGGCTTATTTCACGTATTACAAGTTACTGCTATGCACATTAAAGTGGTGACACGTTTCCCAGCATGAAGGTTCCCATCTAGCAAACGTCTCTGTTCTCTGGAAGGAGGCTGGCAACGAGTCACCATGTTGCTGCCTCTCTAATCCCCACCAGTCAAACTACTAAAAGTTCAAAGTAGAAGTGACACGGAGCTCTTCTGTCAGATTTAATTTCCTCTTTCCACCGGCTTGAAAGCCAACTTTAGGCAGACAGGTTACCTGCCAGGTCTGCTGCTACGGCAACTGACTAGAGAGATTCCAAAGACTTGGGTGACGGCACGGAAAGAGAGAACGTGGTTGGATGAAGAAGAGGAACACATTTCAAGAGGCACTGAGTTTTGAGACCGACAGGTAGACAGGCTGACAAATAGACAGGCCGACATGTCGGCAGACCGGCAGATAGACAGACCGGCAGATAGACAGACCGACAGATAGACAGACCGGCAGATAGACAGACCGGCAGATAGACGGACCGGCAAATAGACGGACCGGCAGATAGACAGACCGGCAGATAGACAGACCGGCGGCATCGACACAGTGCTGGAGGGTCGGTATTTCCTCTCTTCCTGACTGTGCAGAGGCGCCCCGGGACCTGTCAGCTAGCTACGTCTCCTCATGCCATACATTGCTGACTGCGAAAGAATCCCAGCTACAGGCTGGATTGCCCTCTGACCCGCCGCGAGAACTCAACTGGGAAAGTCTTATCAGATGTGAGCAGAGGAGTGTCAGTGCATCCACAGCACCTGCAGGGCGCATGTCCAAAATGACAGCCTACTCTTTACATAGTTACTTTGTCCAGGGCCCTCGGGTCATTACACCGTGGAAGGATTCGGCGTGGGACGGGTGGGAACCCGCGGAAATTCACCAGGAGGCCAGGCGGGGACTTTAATGAGCACTGGACCAGTAGGACCGCATGGGTTCTGACATGAAGGCTTTTGGGTCAAGTGGTCGTCTGAGTTTTGTTTCTCAGCACACTCTGGGTCCTGGGGTGGTTTTTAGCAACAGGTTGTATCATTGAGCGATGGAAAACGTAGTCCTTGTTCTTGGCTGTAAACAGAGGAATAGAATTTGCGGGAGGGGTCAAGACCCCCCCCCAATATTACAGACAGGTCAAAGTGATCCCCTGGAAAAGAATGAGAATCCTGGGATTTATTGACACCCCCAATATAGTATACAGACCTACGCCATTGGCTGTAAGACAAACGTACCGATGGAATATGAATAAGTGAAAGTGGGAATAGTGACAGCTAATGATAATGATCAGGAAAATAATAAATGTATTAATATAAATATTATAATAGGGGAGACCTTTAGACCCCAGACGTTATATTTCCTAAAGTGCATTCAAAACATTAAATGTTTTTGGTCTTTATTCAATTACCTGGTCTTCAAACGACAAGAATCACATTTCAGTGTATCTACATAAATGTGGACTTCAAAATAAATTATGTTCTAGTTTTTAAGGGGTCATTTTAAACACAGACAAAAATGGGATGAAAATGCTAATGAGCTTCCTGCTACACATACAGTATAATTCGCAGAGATCCCAATTAATTCTCATAGGAAGTACATTTGCAAACCACATATTCTGTGACCAAATTACCTTACTTTGTGCCAATAAAAATAGACCAATACAAATGTAAAAGTGCTTGAATCGCAAAATATCAGTACACAGTGTGACATTTTTATATTCTATGTGTAATCTAAGAATATGTGCTGGCAAGTTTCTCTCAACAAATTATGAATTTAGACAAGTGGAGGAAGAATCGATGGACTGTTGGTGATAAGTGACCTGATGGATCATACTGGGCAATAGGGTCATCTAGTTAAATCTAGTTCGAATTGCACAGTCAAAAAAGGTGAAAAAACCCTGTCCTTCCAGCCCTACAGAAAGCAAGGCAGTTTACCCGAAATTCTCCCAGGTTGTTAATGTAAACAATATTCTGTTCTTAGCATACTCACCTGATGAAATTATGATGAAAAAAAATCTTCACAGATGGCACACCTGTGTCTGATGTACAAAGTCTAAATGACCACAGATATATGCTCAATTTTAGTTACAACAATTCCTTAAGGTCTTAGCTATATGCTTTTGTGTGTGTTTGTGTGTATGTGTGTGTGTGTGTGTGTGTGTGTGTGTGTGTGTGTATGTGTGTGTGTGTGTGTGTGTGTTTGATGAGGGGGTTGCCTCAGCAGGCCTTAAAGAATCTGCTGGGTCTCACTTGTGTCCCACAACACATTTTGAGATCAGCTGGACCTTTCTTTCTTCCTGTACCATTCTTGCTCTCTTGGAGCCAATGCCTCTCTGTCTCTCATCCATTTCCTTCTCTCTGACCCTTTCTCTCTCCCCCAATCTCACCCCTCTTGCTCTATCTTTCCCTTTACATCCCTCGCTCTCTATTCAAACAGAAAATTCAATTAAATTGTAAACATTTGTTTATGTTGCTGAGGCAAGTGTAAAACAAGAAAACAAAAGCATGGGGGGGGAATAAGAAATTCTAACAACGCATTACAAAAGTTTCAAAAGGATAAAGGCGCTCAGTTCCAATGCTCAAAGGCCCTGCAAGCTGAAAGCACAGGGCCTGAGAGGGACTCTGTTCCACCAGAGGAGTTTTCACTGTTTCGCTGCGATGACAACTAGCCAAGGATCCTGCTGTTTCCTCATTCTCCCACTACCGCCACAGTTTGGCCACGGTAGCGGACTGTGATTGGCCCGACCTACCACAAGCAAACAACCTATCATCACCCAACACAGATTTCACAGCTGAATCCCGGCAGACAAGATTCTAATGGTGAAAACAGGCTCTAAACACACTGAATTGCACAGAACACACACGCAGCGCAAACTGAAGCTCACAATGTGCCATCGCCTTCACCTTCCCCGGCGGAACTTCGACAGCGTCTGGCTAGATCCGTCACAGACAATGCCGTTTGTTTTGGGTCTGTGACACCCGCAAAACTCAGGGAGATGCGGCCCAGAAACCGGCATTTTTAGGTTAACAGTGCCCGTCTCTTGGCAACTCGCTGAATGGGCCTGTATGCATTGATGGCACACAATTGTCCCGGAGATGTGGAAGTGTTAACTGCCTAATCCCGTATGGCTGGCCAGACACACCCCGTGGGCCAAATGGCACCCTGTTCCCTACACAGCGCCCCCTTTTCACCGTGGCCCACTGAACTCCGATCACAACCAGTGCGTGGTTATTAGGGGACAGTGCGCCAGGCAGGGTGCAGCATCATCCTCGCTGCTGTGTTAGAGCCCCTGAAAACCTCTGCAGTGTTTGTTTACCAGACATTCATTCCGCGGCTAAATAAAAGCACTCCAACGGCATTCTGCCCGAGTCTAAAGAAGTGTCTGTTTTATTGAGGTTTGAGCACACATCACATGAGCTGTGTCAACAGACCGTTTTTCTGGGATTCAAATCATTCTTCAGTTTGGAAAGAAGTCCAACACCTCTTCCCTACTTGTAGGCAGCTAAGGGGAATCTAATGTTTCAGACTGTGTGCTTTCTTAATGCTTCCCGGTGCAAAAACAATACGTTTGATTGTAAAATCTAAGCGTGGAGACAAAAGGTTGTTAGTCTTTACAACAGCATATTTCAGTGGCCTGACATGTACTCTCATGGCTAATGGAGTTGCTGGTCCCGTCCCGTGAAGGCCAGTGGACACAGAGTGACCGTTTAGTGGCAAGGGTATCCTCCTGGGCTAATATTGAAACGGCCACGACGGCACCCCCCCACTGGCGTAATTTGTTTCACAGTCACAGCGTAGCAGCACCACTCAAATGTTGACACTGTGATTTCACGCACACACGGGCGTTTGGCCGCGGCGGACCCGACTGTCTCGGCGCAGCCTCCTCCCCTGCGCGACCCACTCGTGTCCCGGGGTGGGTTGATTTCTCCTGGAAGCGACTGATGGTGTAATTCAAGGGTGATTATGAGCCTGTCGGGACTGGAATGAAATGGACTGATTCCAGGGGTCGCCCGGGGCTACTCACACAGACCTCCTCCGACGACGGGCCTGGAGGTTCTGAGACTCCTGGAGATGCGCGGTTTCCAGGAGTTTTGTGCGGCAAACGTTCTAGTCGCGGTCAAACGATTCCACATGGATTATCTTATTGACATAGCAACACCTCCTAGACAACCCGTAATAATAATAATAATAATAAAAATAATAATAATGGTCAACTGTGGTAACACCATAGCAACGGTGAGTGACTCCTCACAGAATGTCTTAAAGGACAGCAGGCCTGCGGCCACGCCCCAAATAACATCCCACTCCCTTGGCAGTGTTTTACCGCTTTGACCAGGGCCCGACAGGGACAAGGGAACAGGTTGCGGTTTGGAACACGTCTTGCCAGGAAACAACCGGAATCCTGCCCAAAGCAAGCAATCGCTTGCTCGCTCCTGATACACCCTGTTGGTGAGGGCTGCAGTAAAGACGAGAAAATATCTGCCTCAGCACATTTCCTCATTAGCCCACAGGATATTGATGAGGGGCCAGCTAGATGCAAAAATAGTCAGTGTCCCAAATGGCACCTTATTCACCAGCAGGGCTCAGGTCAAAATTAGTGCACTATATTTAGGGAGTGGGGTGTCATTTTGGACACGGTGGAGCTGTTGATTTAGAGTTGCTGGGTGTATTTATTTTAGAGGGAACCTGCTACTGTCCAAAGTAAATATATTACGTGGAGAAACAAAACACCCAACGATAAACATCGCAAGTAATTGGTTGATGTTGGAATGTGACATTTTGGCTCTTGCAACCATTGGGATATAAAATTTAAATAATATGCATAAATAATAGCCATGAGTAAACCAACGGATGTCCTGTTCCATCACACAGCTAGCTACAAGAGTTCACACTTGGCAGTGAGACGCCATAAATCAGGAGAGGAATTCATTATGAACCGTAATGTATCACTGACACAGAGTTTGGAGAAGACGAGTCAACAGAGGCAAGTGAGCCGACGGCTGCCCTGACAGACGTTCCAACGAGATGCATTTCCTGGTTTATTAACGTATGCGCACACGATCTGTTACTGCCCGGTTGCCGTAGCTACCTGCCTCAACTCAGTGAAAACCCTTGGCTTCGTGAAGGAGAGTCTGTCGGACTGTCTAAGAGAGGTGTGTGAGCAGTTTGTTTGAGGCCTTGTACGTGCGTGTGCATGTATAGGTGTGTGTACATGGTGTTTGAGAAGGTAATTTTTTCTGACCTCAATCACAAACAGTTCTCGTGTTTCCTGGCTTACAGGCTTGGAGATGTACATCATATACCTTCAGTGTATTCCAACCCAGCTCATTCAGCTCTCTTTCCTAGGCTTCTCCTAATAGCCAAGCTATCATTCCACAAATACATACTTTTAACACAAACAGAAAAATGAAAAATGTCTCTATGGACCTGCACAGAAGCCTTCAACAAAATGTTTAGGGAAGACTTCAACACTAATTTCACTGAAACTTCCAGCACAAAGTTCACTGAAACCTTGAACAAAAAGTTCACTGATGCCTTCAACAAAGTTCACAAAAGCCTTCAAAACAAAATTCACTGAAGCCTTCAATACAAAATTAATTGAAGCCTTCAAAACAAATTTCACTGAAGCCGTCAAAACTAAATTCACTGAAGCATTCAAAACAAAATTCACTGAAGCCGTCAATACAAATTTCACTGAAGCCTTCAAAACAAAATTCACTGAAGCCGTCAATACAAACATGACTTTCTATTATTAGGATGTTATGAATGCTCAAAATAACATGATAATTTGTTTTATTCGCAAGCCAGCCCTATCTTTCTGAACACGTTATGAACTTTATAATTCTCTCCTTTATAAGGCCAACCAAGGAGTCATATTGTCCCTGACCCAAGAACACAGAATTATGCCTGTAGTCATTTAATCAATATTATATAAAATGAATTGGTTTCTCTGGAAACACACGATCTGTTCTCAGTCATACCTGATAGTGACTATGGAGGTGGATCAGTACATCTGACCAAAGGCACAGATCCTCAGCTCGGAGAGCTTGGCAAGTATTCTCCATACTTTTCTATTAAAATTCTGTGTCCTGATTGGTCAAAGCATTCTACAGAAACCAGCTACTCTGAATGCCTCCCTTGTTTATGTGCAAGTTGTTAAGGTAGTTTAGGTGCTATCAGTTCAACCATAAAATATTGTTTTTATAAGCATGCTGCAATATAATCTGCCACTCCTAAGGTTTCAAGCTGTTGGTCTGATGAATAAAAATAAGATGTAGCCATATTTTCACTTGATTAGTTCCCATTTCAATGGCAGACATTTTTAACCCATAAAAATTGCCTATGGAAATTATATTTATATTATATTTTCTGAAGTTACACTTATTATTGTGAAAAGTAGATTATACTATGAGATCAAATGCTTAATACAAATGTAGTGTATGCTATCTAAAGAAACTGGAAATTATTTAACATCTACAATGTGTACAGATGTATGTTTTAGGAAATATGCTAATTAAGTGTACTTTTGCTTAAATTACAGTATAGTTTGATCATTTGCAACTTCAGATAACATTAACACATGCCTAATGGAAGTATTATTATGACTTTCTGCCGTCACTGTTGCTTTATCCAATAGTTTCTTCAAGGCGTCAAAATGTCCAGATAATAATCAATGTATGTAAAGTAATTCCGTAGACTGAGGGCGGCGTTTAAGTTGAGTTCATTATGCAGGACACTGCCCTCGTGCATTAAAGAACGCATAAATTATACGCACTAATTCCACTGGTTGGGCAGCCACTTTAATGAAGCCTCTTAATTAAAACCTATAACTGCATCATGGTTTTGTACAGAACTGAGATGCATATTTCACTAGCCTGTATGTGTTGTCTGTGTGTGTGTGTGTGTGTGTGTGTGTGTGTGTGTGTGTGTGTGTGTGTGTGTGTGTGTGTGTGTGTGTGTGTGTGTGTGGCGGA
>JACXGJ010009325.1:0-24575 GCA_016801105.1 Esox niger
ATTGTACTCACACAAAAAAACACCACACTCTAGAGTCCCATTCAACTTCCCTTCAGTAAAACCCATCAGCCCAACACAAAAATTGTCATGGAGAACGAAGAGAACAGAAAAAACCCATAACCTAACACGCACATTTTTTACTTATACTTCTTTTGATCACAAACAATCCGAATGAACTGATACACACACATTTACAATTTAGCCTTCCTCAAACTACACACAAATCATATGGATTCAACACCTTTAAAACTTCCTCTGACTATAATTCATAAAATATTTACTGAAAATTATTCCTAATGGCAGTATCCTCTATCTTTACACTGTCTTAATACTTTTGATATTAAAATGTATGTTACAATATAGGACTATCATATTTGACAGACTATGGAACATTGATATGGCTCAGATCTGAAAAGGATGCTCAGGAAACAAATACAAATTTGGGTCCATTTATTTGGAATAGCGAATAGGAAAAGTTCAAATTAAAATAATGTCCACTACATGGCATACAGATCTCTTAGTTATCTAAAATCAAATTAACATATAGAAAACAAAACAATAAAAATATACATTAGGGGCACTTCTATAAAGAATACAAAGAATAACATTGGTCCTCTTCACCATGTACTTAAACATAAAACGTTAACTACTTTGAAATGACACGATCACCCCCTCACTTACTTTGAGGTGACTCGCGTGCTTTCCCCTCCACACATGCCCTGGTTTGATTTATTCAGTTCCTGTTCTCTATAAAGTACATTATACATTTTAAATGTACATCTGATAAACTTTACCACCATATGAAAATATACAATTAAATCAATATACATTATATCGCTGGAAATGTACATATAAAGAACCCAACATACAATTTTGCTATTGGTAGGTGTGATGATGGTTTATCACTAAAGGAGTCCTTAACCATCCATCAATCTTGACCATAATTCACATGAACAAAACTTCTGAATCCCTTCCACGTTCAACCACGTCCTTTCCTGACTACCTCATTTCTGGGGTTTTCCGTCTGACTGACTTAGTACCCCTTGTTAAATGGATTATATATTATGACTTATTCGGTATAGACGAAAACTTTGCTGGCTAAAACCTTCAGTACCTATATTATAGTAAGCCTGAAATAAAACAGTTTACGCATCTGTGCATGTGTTTTGGGGACAAGATAGACAAACACATTTGCTGGCTACAACATACAGCAGTTAAGTGATAATAAACCTTAACTAATACTGTATACGGTTATATTGCAACTGGTACTGGCATGAAAAATGGTATCTTCAGTCTTGCTAGCAATTGGTCGACTCTTATGATTATTCCTAGGAGGTTAGTAGATTCTAGTAAGCCTTTTACAGACTAATAAATTGTTAAAAGTTCATAGACACTATGGTGGAGGTAAACCTAATAAGAAACGTTAAGACAGTTTTGTCACAACCGTGATGTCGTGGAGCAAACGGACCAGGCGCAAGCAAAAGTGGCGGTCGGTGATGTCTTTTATTGAAACACACAAACAACAGAAAACACAGAGCACTTGATTATAAGACTGAATTAAAGCAAACAATACGAAACGAAACTCACCACAGACATAGCAACATGGAACAATGACTGACAAATGAGGGTAGCAGAGAAGAAACATTTAAACACATACTAATCCTGGTATCTTCAGGTTTAATTCCTCTCAAGTTTTTTGTAGTTAATTTGCATCTTTTTCTTTTTTTCCAGTTGACTATTCGCAACACAACCTTTGATTGTCCGGTGGTCACGCCTCAATAGTTTAGCTATGGGTTGCATCCGTCTGAAAAGCATTTAAAAATAATACATTTAAGTGTCAGTTAAATCTCTTTTTTTCTTAATAGTGTGTGAATACTTAATTATTAATACTCAGATTCCACACTGCAGACTGGTAACATTTTCCTCTTGTTAATCCCTAATCTCCCTTATTTGACTGATCTCTAAACTTAAGAGGAACAAACTCATAAGCAACCATCCACAAGTAGACATTTTGTGTGTGTGCTCATATTGAAGTTTCATTCGTGATTATGCTTTCTCATTTCTCATCTCTGGTTGTTAAAAATGTGACGCAAACGTTTGATATTTTGAACATTATTCAAAGCTAGTTCAACAAAAATATCCCAATTCTGTAGCAAACAAAACATGAGGAATCAGAAATTAGTTAATAAACATGTAAATATAAACAAAAACATAATTTCTACAAGTATATTTTGGCTAATGTTGTTGTTTGTATACTGTGGTTCAAGTGGAATAAACACCTCTCTTCTATACATTACCTTGGAATAAAATAGAATACACCATTATTTCAATGTACATTAAGTTGTGGTTTATCCCTCTTTTTATATAAAATAATTGATAACTTTTTTTCACAATGTTTTGGAATGTTTGGAATTGTTTAAATCTGAACACAGTTATTACACTGATACAGTATATAGGGTGTGCACACTTGTTATTCAGCCAAGACATTGACAGTTTGGAAAAAGTCAGGATATGACTGATTTGTCTTTGTTATGTATATGTTGATTTATTTTTGTTATATATGAATGTAATCCACATATGCAAGTTGCTCAAGAAAATGCTCAGTCTTTGCTAAAATGTAATTGACAAATAATAATAAATCATAACTTTTTTATGATGAGCTGTTAATTAAATGGATGAGCTGTAAAATGTGAAACCCACCAATTATTCCAACAGAGATTGCATCTCAGCCAGTAAACCTGAAGGCACAGGATGGAGCCAAATCCCAATGTGCTCAAAAATAAAGCATGTGACCAACGACCTGGGCCGTCTTTGGGCCATTTCCACATCTGGCGTCACAATGTTGTGCACAAATTAGCCTGTCTTCTGGAGCTGAAGGCCTTCATTTAATGTCATCGATCAAATGAGATAAATGTTGCTTGTCACAGGTTATGTCATATAATGTTTCCAGTAAATAAAGCTTACTGTTTAAATGCATTTCTTTGTTTCTTTTATCGTATCAAAACCAGGATTTAATTTTTTCTTTTGGTGTTGATCTCTGTCGAATTTCTGTCCATTTTTTATCCATGAACAAAATGTATGCAACCAGAAGTCAGGGGAGAGCCATCTTTATTCAGCATGAGGCTACGATGTTAGCTTTCCATAGTTCTTTCCTTTTCTCTCCAATGAATACAAAGGGAGCACATTATTTAATACCAATACATAGAGGAGGCGGTCAGTGGTCATAGCCAATGATTACACAGCCCATTATCCTCCAGCACATCCCCTCCAATATCTGTCTGTCTTTCATCATATACATGTATTCTATATCCTAACCTTACATGGCCTGGTAGTGTCCCCTCTAAAGCTCCTGGCTCCACACGCTTACCAGTTTGTGTGGGGCCCTTCAATAGTGGATACCAACTGCTTGTGATACGGTACCTCATATAGCACAAAATAACAAAGTACCAGTCCTCTAACAAGAGAATAGAACTAAAATACATGCGTATCATCAGGTAAAGACAGGCTTCACAATGGTGTGTTCCAACCTATGGTCCATGGGTCTATTCATAGTCTATTCATAGATTCACATGGAAAACTCCTATCAGGAGGTATGGGCAGGGTGTGTGAGACACATCAGCAATGGGGAATTACATTTCCTACCTAGTGTCTTTTGTACAGAGTTTGTTAATACTTTCATACATTGTGTCAAGTACATCTGTACTTCTGCTGTCAGCCTGTGTTTCGACCTTCCGCCCGTCCCTGACTACTCAGTCTGTTACCTACCTGTACTTCTGCTGTCCGAACCGTGCACCAATCTACCGCCTGTCCCCGACTACTCTGCCTGTCTCCGGTCAGTACCTCTGCCGCCTGTCTCAGTTTTGATCCCCTGTCGGATTTCGATCACCCTACCTGTCTCTCCCCTTTGCCCTTCCTATCCGTGCTTGGGTCCCAACTCACGTCAGTGACACTCACACAGCTGGTGTGACGTTAATTTATACAAGTCTTCCATGCGGAGTTGCTTTAAATAATTGACATGTGTGGATTATTAATCTGATCTTCATAGGTTTCCCCACATCTTAATAAGGTTTATGTCTGAACATTGACAAGGCCACTTTGAAATTGATTCATTTGTTTTACTTGTATATATTGGATTATTGTCTTACTGCTTGAACCAACTGTGCTTCAGCCTCATCCAATGGACAGATTATCTGACATTCAACTTTAGAATCAGTGGCAGAATGAATGCAACTCGCAACCACCTATACATGCGTAAAGACACTGAACATAGCTTTAATAATCAGGCATTGATAATTGTGTACTGCACTGAGACACCACACTGTCTTACCCCAAACCAGATTGTTTCGAAACATTTGATCAAAGGTTAAAAGCTGTTATAAATGGGGCTGACGCAAAAAACTGGATAAAACCCAATTAACGCTTGCTTTTCCAACACACCTTTTTGTGTGAATTCTAAAATACAAAAGTCCTATCCAATTTTTATAACTTGATTGTGGAAACATCTTAATGTTTTAACAAACCCTGTTATTGTAACTAACTCGAGGGCCATAACTCTTCCTTTCAGTCCAAATTCCCGGCTTCTACTCAGAGCTTTGAGGTAAAAGTTGTTTTTAACATCATACTATTATCCTAATCAAAGACCACAAATGAGACCAAACTCTGTGCCTATTGAGGAAGATGTCTTAGAACTCTCCTATCTCTTAGTGAGGATTCCGTCCTGGTACATAACTGGAGTCAGGGAACCAAGGGCTGGCATGTGGAGGTCCATAAGACCCTTCAAGGATATGCCTCCCCAGACCAACACTAACCCACCGCCAAACTGGCCATGCTGGATGATGTTGCAGGCAACATAACGTTCACTACGGCGTCTCCAGACTACGGCTCAGCGTGAACCTGCTCTTATCTGTATAGAGAATGAGGCACCTATGAAAGAACTGCCAATTCTGCTGTTCTCTGTTGAATGCCAATCGAGCTGCACAATGCTGGGCTGTGAACACAGGTCCCGCTAGAAGACATCGGGCCCTCATGCCACCCTCATGGAGTCTGTTTCTGACATAAGAACAAGGTCAGACAACGAAGCTAGAGACTGGCAGATGGCAAAAATGAATGTCCCCTGACCGAGATTACCGTCAATTCATTCGAATGTCACTCAACAACTGTAGGATGACATCAAGTAACGTACAAAATGAATAGCAAACAGCAGCTAGGGTGAAGGGCACAGCAAGGACGGTTAAAAACAGGCTCTGCAGGGCAGGGCTGAAGTCATGCAAAGCTAGAAAAAAGCCCTTCATCAATGAGTAACAAAGAAGAGCGAGGCTGAAGTTTGCAAAAGACCATAGATGAATGGAGTATGGTCATCTTCTGATGAGTCAAATTTTCTGCTTTTTCCAAAACCAGGTCATCTAATAGCTAGACGAAGACTTGGAGAGGATTTCAACTGGATTCAAGTCTGGGCTCTACACACCCCTTCTTATATTATAATTACTCTTACTTTTTAACTTTCAACTGCAGTGTTGGGAGTAGGAAAACCTAGCATTTCATTGCCATAACTTAATATTGCAAATGACAAATAAACATATTAAAAATGTTTGAACCTTTGAAAGCGTGTGGTTAGGAAGAGTTGAAGAAAGGCAACATCAAGATGTCTCAGATGGAGACAACGGTCCATTGGTCAATCCACGTCCTGGATACCCTGGTCTATATGTGAATAGGAATGGAGCTTCATGCAACGACAATGGTAAACCCATCAACATCCCTTTTATTAACCCAGTGTGTGAACAGTTAACTTACCCAGGTACTAACCCAGGTACTGAACAGCTGTTCTACAGGAATCAATGGATTGGCAGACCTGAATACTCCACTGGTGTATGCGTACTTCAAAGAGCTGTATGCAGAGATGGGAGATGTTTGTACTCAGATGGACAGAGGTTGTGCTCAAATGATTGGTATGATGGTCGTTAAACCTTCAGATCCAAAGTTGGATGCTCCTAGTTAGGCCGGTACGCAGTCACTATCCTTGTCCTTATATTTGAAGTCATTGCCAGTTCTGCAGCAAAGGACAGTAAAAGTACGACGGACCCATTATAAGGGATCAATCAAATGTAATCAAACGTATTATATAAAGCCCTTTTTACATCAGAAGGTGTCACAAAGTGCTTTCACTATACACTCTGCCTTAAACCCCAAGGAGCAAACAACAGTAGTGTTGAACTTCAGTGGCTAGAATAAACTCCTTAATAAGGCCAAAATATAGGAAGAAACCTAGAGAGGAACCAGGCTCCGAGGGCTGACCAGTCTTCTTCTGGCTGTGCCAGGTGAACATATTAAGAGTCCAAATTGTAATAGTTAAATGATGCATGCTGGCTGAGCCATGATCACCATCCTGAACCCTACAACTATGCTTTGTGCCAAAGGGGGGACTGCCTCCTGTGTACAAACAAGGACTTTGCACTGCTGAACATCAAACTTTGAGTTGGACTGTCCTCTAATAAAGATGATTTCGGGTTCCTGGGAGGCTGTAGACGTATTGGTGGGGAAAAATTTAACGGTTCACTGTTATTTTTGAAATTCCTTGTATTTTTGCTTTACCTCTACTGTTTCTCTTCATGGCTCTACCTCAAATATTCATTCTTACTCTACTTCATGGGTACAGCTAGTCTAGTCGCTATTATAATCATGCATAGAATTATTTGAAACACCACACATATCTTATTGATTGGATAGGTTGGAAAGTCTTTTACTTCCACTCAGCCAATAAGAGGGGAAGAGGTTTGGCTTACAGCCTCTGGGGACGATGGTTGACTGAGGAGATTGGCGTTAATTGATCGGGTTGATTTCAACTCTTCTGTTGGTACAGAGTTCTCCTCCTCATATATCGTTTTCAGGCCCAAATTGTGTGACTTTGAAGAAGCCAAAAATAGGGTAGTTGTGAAGGATTTTTATATTCATGCATTATAATCACAGTTCACACACGCCGATAACAAGTTATTAAGAAATATAAATCAATAGGATTGTTTAACAATACAAGAGGTGAGTAACTTTAATTTTAACAAAGCATTGTAAATAATGATAAGATCACCAGTTATATAACCTTTCATATGTGTATAGTCATTTTGTTTACAAAGTCTACTCTATGCTTTCAGTATCAGGATGTGAAGAATCTGCTCATGAACATTAGGTACTGTTTTCAACTTCCGTCTGTTTGTTGACAGTCAAAATGTCACAATATTTGTCAAAGCTCACAGTCAATGTTCTTTATTACCTCCTTAATTTCCTCCACATCTGTCTGACGTGCTAGCCTCTGGAAATACCTCTGGAAATACTCACAAGCAGGGAGCAGGCAGAATAGTCGGGGACAGGCAAGAGATGGGAACTCAGGCAGAGAACAGGCAGGGTGCAGGCAGAATAGTCGGGGGTGGGCGATCGGTCGATACACGGAGAATAGGGACGAGAATTTGGAGATAGCGAGATATGGCATGCAAGCAAAAACCATTGATCCTGCAGGGAAGTGGTGACAGGTAGCTGTATAAGTATGGTTGTTGATAAGATGAGTGGGAACAGGTGTGTGAATCGGGGATTCGGACCAGGTGTGGGAACAGGTACGCGTTTGCTGCTAAGGGACGCGAGGACCCGCTTCCGCGTGATCGCGGATACATGACACCACCCTGCAACAGCGCTGTGCTGGCCACCAGGCAAAAACACGAAGCTGCTGGTTGACCAGTTTCCCCATGAATTCTCTTTGAACCCCCTGCCAAACAAATGTAATCAAGAACCACGTCCACACCGAACCTGGAGCGGTGGTCCAAAAGCGCCTTCACAGGATTCCTTAGGTGAGCCACAAGGCCTTCAAGGACGAGTTGGAGCAGATCAGATAACTGGGGGTGATTGAACAATTTTGTACCATCTGACCTACTTTGTTGTGAGGGTCCCAAAGACCAACAGAACAGTCAGATTCTGCCACAGAGGCAAAACGAGATATCCCAGTTTAAAAGCTACCCAATAGCGTGTCCAGGATTTTAGACATGTGGTTGTAAATGGTGGGACAATAGCAAAATAATGAGTGGCACCATCTAATTTATAAGCAGGACAACTTTCCATTTGCAGAATATTTCATTTGTAACATAGTAACAGCATAAATGGCCAAATAATTACATTAACTAGATATGACCTTTACAAGTAAAGTTACTGGGGCTTGCTTTTATGGTTTTGAAGTAGTTTTAGCTGGTTCTTTGGTACTGCAAATTTTAAACAATATACGTTTTTAATGTATGAATTGTTTTTGAAAGTTGATATCAATGTATGTGTAAAAGTATCAATAAAATCCTGTTGATGTTTGGTCAAATACTTTCTCACAATTTTTTCTTATTTTAATTGGAAAGTAGTCTATGTACATATAAGTACATCCAGGTCTCTGTATCTGTTTCAGGAAGTATATTCCATTGGAGTGGTTTCTGAAAAGAGATTAGAGAGATTGTTTTATTTTTTTCAGACTGAAATAGCTGAGAAGTGGAGGATTATAAGAAGTATTCATGCTTTTTGTCTATCTTGCTGGGAAAGTGGGTTAAACAGCAGTAGTTTGTGAAATATTGCTAGGAATCATGTTGCTATAGTTACTGCGGTTGCAATATCTCAAGTTTGGTAAGAGATGCTTATTTTTTTCTGATTCTTGTAGGTGAAAGGTAGAGGTACATTTACATAAAGCAGTGTTTGTTTATCGTGTTCAGAAAGTACTTTCCATTGGAGCTGTTTTTGAAAAGTGGGAAAAAATCCTGTTGCCATGGATCTTCTGGTTGAAGTAGCTCAAGTTTGGTAGGAAACATTTTCAAAATTCTTTACGATTTACATAGCTGTGAAATATATCGACATTTACGTTCCATGTTGGTGGGACTGATTCAGAATACTTTCCATAGGAGCTGTTTTTGAAAAGTTGGAAACATTTCTGTTGCTATGGTGACTCCAGTTGCTGTAAACAAGTTTGGTAAGAGATATTTTCATAATCTTTTCTGATTTAAATAGCTGAGAAGTAGTGGAACATTTGAATTACTCCTTTTCGTCCATTTGCAAAATGGCCCAAATTGCTGATATTTGTAAAACATTTTGTTAAATTCATTTCTTAAATCGCTGCAGCTTTTGTTCCAAATTATAATTCTTTGATAATTTATTCACATTACAATAGATGTGATGATGCTCGCAATCTTAAACAAATTCTCAAAGTAGTTTGGAAAGGTGTTAAATAGGTTGTTTTTGACAACCGTGACTTTTCAAAAAGTAATTAGAATGTTGGAGTGTAAACAATGGAAACTTCCGAATTCTGAAGAAATCACATTAAAACTTGAATAAAAGTATGAATATATGAAAATGTTGTGTGCAAGCAACTTAATCCGGACCAGTTCACATGATTTAAAGTTTGAACAAAGTTTCTAGCTTAAATGTTGTAGGAGGAGTAGTGTTCTTAATAATAATAAGAAGAAGCACGTCGAATAACTAACCTAGGGCTTTTGCTGTGCAAGCCCCAATAATGAACTAGCCTTAAACTCTATAGCTCTATAATGTGTAATACTTTTTGGTCACACTTGCTTAAATGCAAACTAATCTAAAATAATGATAACACAAAATGTATAAGCTTGGCCCCTTTCTAAACATGACCCGGAGAGTCCTACACAATTTTCCAGCCTGTCTAAAAGTGTTCTATGATCTACAGTGTCAAATGCAGCACTGATCTAGAAGAACCAGATCTGTTATTTTATCCAAATAAGTATTCTGACTTAAATAATTTAAAATGTTTTAAGCTATTTCAGTACTGTGGTGAGGTCGAAAGCCTGACAGAAATTCGTCTAAGCGAGTTGATTGAAGACAACCTTCCCAATGATCTTGGCTATAAAAGGGAGGTTTGATACAGGTCTATAGTTGTTCAGAATAGATGCATGTTTACTGGTGCAACACTATCCATGACATTCAATGTTTTGGCGTTAAAATAATCCAAGCGTACATATACTGACTCTGCTCTTATTTTAGGAGTGATAGCTATGGCCTCCAAAATGATTCAAATACTTGCACTGGAATGTATCCTTAAATAGGGCAGCCACTTCCGCTACTTTCCAACCATTTTGAAACGTATTCATATAACCAGGTGCTGTCTCGTTGAGGACAGTTGCACAACAAACATCTGTTGACATTCAGTTGTGTATTTTTCGAGTATACAGTTTCAGCAGGCCAAGCATGCAAAAATGATTTGCTTTCCGTCCCTTGTGATGAATTAACTTCTAATTAGTAGAATAAACGTGCCCGCCCATAGAACTCAAAGGCCCGTCTAACACGTTTGTTCAAGGGCCTGCACATATATAGCCTACCTATATTGAGGTGGATGTTAATCTACCTGCCTTGACTTCAAAGCACTTTGAGTCAACTTCCATTGTTTTTAAATGTGCTAAATAAATAAAGTGACTTTACTTTCCAACATGTGGGATATTGGCTTAATAACTCTCACACATACCCACACAGCTCATGCGCAATGTGTGGGGGGGAGATTCTTCTGCCTGCAGGACTGGCAACTTGTGTATCTGGGTGAACCACTTTTCTAAATGTTACCGCGCATCTGGGTCTCTGTAACGAGGGCATTGATGATGTTGAATGACAGACAACACGCCTGTCGTTCTGAGTTATTATTTACTACTATGTCTTATGAAACTCTTTTGGTTTTATTATTTCTCATGTCAATCCAAGCTTGTGAAAATTTAGTGAATCCATTAGAGTAGGAAAATTGGGGACGAGTCTGTATTATTGTCATGGTGCTGGGGGTAGGACACAGGCGCAGACACGTGGCAGTGATAATAATCAATGTTTTGTAATGAAAATAAAGAACAAAACAATTGCAGCTTCCTGTGACTTGAGCAATGGCTAAATAGTAACCACAAACCAAAATGATCCACAAAGAGTGTGGACAAACATTCAACATAAATGGGTGTCCCAATTGGAGGCAAAGATCCACACCTGCCTTCAATTGGGGAGACCGAACTTAAATAGAGATGCCTAGAGGCACCTCCTTTTGTTCTGTCCTGACTATGGCCCCAGCTCAGTGCAGAGATGGCTTGGGGCATAGTCAGGATGTGACAATTATACTGTGTGCACAATTTTTAGGCAAGTGAGCTTTCTGTTTGTATAAATTCTTCTATGCAGATTTTTCAAGTGCAAACTATATAAACTTGAATGCGCATTGGATTTAATCATTTCATGTGATAATTATTGCTGTAATGAGGTAGGGTGTGTCAACAGCGAATAACAACTAATATCAAGGTGTTTAATTATTAGGCAGCTTCATGACCTCAGGTGAAATGGGCCCAAAAAATGATTTAACTGACACTGAAAAGTAAAAACTTATAAAATGCTATTCAGACAGATGCAACCCTCTTGACAATCAAAGGTTTTGTTGTGAATAGTCAAATGGACTGCAAAGAACTCATGAAGAAGAAAATAGGCAAATGAACTACAAGATTTGAGAAGAATTCAGTGTGAAGCTACCAGAAACCCATTTTCCTCCAATGCCATCATATTCCAGAACTGCAACCTACCTAGACTGTCCAGAATTACAAGTCTTTTGTCCAGAGGTAGCTAGTGCCAGTTTCTGGAAAATACTTCAAACAGTGGTACAGGAATAAGTCCTCAGCATTCAAGAAGACCATGATATTCATGCAGGACAATGTTCCATCACATGCATCCAAGTACTCCACTGCTTGGCTAGCCAGCAAGGGCCACAACGATGCCCAAATAATGACCTGGTCCCCTTCCTCTCCTGAATTAAATTCTATTGAGAATTAGTGGGCCCTTCTCAAACATGAGACTTACAAACAAGGGAAGGCAATACACCACTTTGAACAGCATGTGGGAGGCTGTGGTTGTTGCTTCAGTGAATGTTAATCATGAACAGATCAAGAAACTGACAGACTGCATGGATGGAAGACTTATAGCAGGTATTGAAAAGAAGTGTGGTTATATTGGTCACTAAATATATTTTTGAAAGGACAAAAAATGAATGAAATGAACTGTCAGCTTTGTTACATATACTTACTTTTTTTAAATAAAAATGTATTTTATTTTATTTGTAGCCAAATAATTCTGCATTGACATGTATTCCCCTGAGAAAGATCAAAACTCCTCCTTTGTTAATTATTCAGGTTTGAGGTTCGGTAATATTTTGGATTGACATAAAGCATTGTGATTGTTCAACTATAAAATAAATCTTGAGAAATACGATTAGCCTAATTATTGTGCATACAGTGTATACGGGACGGGTGGCAACCCAACACTTATTTCATTTCTTGCTGAATGTGTCTCTGTAGCCTATGATGTCAGACCAAGTCCCGGTTGGAGTTGATGCCTTCTGTCGAGCACTGGTACTGTGCCATTCATTGCAATTTAAAAAGCCACAGGTGTGGGAAATTAACCATTAATTGCCATTTTTACCTGTGTGTGTCACCTTGTGTGTCTGTAACAAGTCCAAACATTGAAGGGTATGTAAACCTTCGATGAGGGTCATTTGGGTGATTTCTGTTATTATGATTTCAATAGGAGCCAAACAACGGACGGCACTGGCCAGCCTTTGCTCCCTACGTGCATCAATGAGCCTTGCCCGCCCATGATCCTGTCACTGGATCACTTGGACCACTTTTGATAGGTACTGACCACTGCAGACCAGGACCACAAGGGCTGCAGTTTTGGAGATGATCTTACCCAGTCATCTAGCCGTCAATTCCGCGCTGGTCCAAGTCACTCAGATCCTTATGCTTGCCCATTTGTCCTGTTTCTAAAACATCAACTTGAGGACATCATGTTCACTTGCTGCCTAATATTACAACCCACTGCCATGATAAAAAGATTATCAGTGCTATTCACTTCAACTGTCAGTGGTAATGTTATGTCTGGTGTATACCCTGTCAGAACAGCGTTTTCTCTAAACTTTGTTTTGGTTGTTTGGGGGGTGGGGGGGTTGGGATGAATATCAAATCTTCAAAACAGATTGTCTGACATATTGGTCTTTCAGTAAGGTCACAGTAAGCTACAGTGTTTATATTGTAATTAAAGATGTGTTTTAGAAGGTCTTTGAAGGTGCTGTGTTGTCTGTTGTCTCAACACAGTGGGACATCCTAATCTCACACCAAAGGGCCTATTTGCATCCTGAAAGGAACGGACATAAAAAGTGGGGGTCAAGGTAGCCCCATCCGCTCAGATGAACCAGGTGTGAAGATGGACTACTCAACAAAGCAGAAGTATGACATTCCTTGAATTAACTTCACTGATGTACGGTCTTTTAATGTGTATCTCATAAAGGGATGAACTGTCCAATAGTTTTCAATGCTTTACCAACAGCGGCCGGGACTTTGCAGAGGCCTTCCCGCCAAGTCGGAGCTCGATGCCCGTCCCCTAAAACCACTCAAATCCTCTTGAGGCGTGGCGGCCCCCCCTCCTTGCAGTGACTGCGGGGTTTCCCAGACTCTACTGTGCTGTACATCTTATGTATCATTTGTTACAGGTAAATGTTTACTGGATGAAGAATCCTTCAAGATCAATTGTATCATTTAAGATGGTGCTGATTAAATATATGTAAACAGTTTATTTGTTTTCATTGTTTTTGCCAAGGTGAGGTGATCCTATATATAGATGCAATGGGGGAGTTCAGAATCGCTCTGTCTGGCTGGTATGAATTCCCCTGGGAATTTAGTCTGTGCCCTTCCTTTCTTGTGCCAGTTTGTGTTGTGTTTTTTCCAAGAGTCCTCGCGTATCTCCTATCTTTCTTCTAGTGTTATTTCCAGAGTTCCCATGTTCTGAATTTCTCCCTGCCCCCGACCATGTTCCTGCCTGCCGCCCGTCTGTCCCTCAAGCTCATCCATTGTGTACTGAACCTCTGCCTGTCCCTCGCCTCTCACCTTTAAATAAACAGCGTTGAACCTACACACCTGTGTCTGGGTCTATCCTCGAGCTGTCTCTGTCCCGGCCGGCTGGGGCCGTTCCGTGTTTTCTGTGTGTCTGTGATTTGTCATGTCCTTGTTTTGTCTCTCCTGTTCTTGTTTCAGTTGATCAGTTTATTACTTTCATCTGTGTTTTGCCCCCACCTATTTCTGTTCTCCTCGTTAGTAGGTGTATTTAGTTCAGCCAGTTTTTCCCTGTCTTGGTCGCTGCCACTGTCGCTGTTTCATGTTTGCTCTTGCCTGTATGCCTAGTTTTAGTTTGTTCTGTGGTTCGTAGTGGACGGTACTTGGTTTTGTTTTTGCTGTTTTGCTTTTGTGTATTAAAGTGTTTTTCTGCACCTCTGCGTTTGCCTCCATCTCCCTTCTTGGATTCCTTCTCGCTCGGTGACACAAGCTGTCACACCTTAGTGCTATGGTGTCTTAAATACTTATGGCATGCTTAGTAGACTAATAGGCTAAATGGGAGGACGTTGAATCGTGTTGGTATGTAACAATGTTTTGTATTGTAACCTTATTTCTGGATTGGAATACATTTTATTACTTTGGAATATCGATTACTACGGCATTACCAGTAGCCATAGTCAAGCTCTGTCAGGAAACCCTAAATCCCCCATAGGTGCTTATTATTGTACCATTAATGTATGCTGCATATCGTGAGCGTAACTACAGTACCATTCAAATGTTTAGATGAAATATTGGGCATAAAAGTGGAAAAAAAGGTTTCCAAGTTCCGTAGCTTGAGGTTTTCAAGGGACAATTCACTGAGTCTCTTGTAACCCATGCTGTTGCTTTTTCTAACTTTCAAAGACTGACATAGGCTTTGCTGTGCTTTTGGAAGAGTTTGTTGAACTGATTGGTCAAAGTGTAAAAGATCCCAACCTCAATTTACTACTTGTCTTTTGCAAAACTCAGTTTACAAGCTTTTGAGGAGACAACAGTTACCACAGCTACTGCAAGGGATTTTTTGTCTGTCACATGATCAGTGTGAACCTGCTCTCATTTGTGAAGAAAATGAGGCACCAATGGTGGACCTGCCAATTCTGAACCTGTCAATTCTGGTGTTCCATGGTGAAAGCCAATCGAGCTGCATGGTTCTGGGCTGTGAGCACAGGTCCCACTATTGGACCTCAGGCCCTCATTCCACCCTCATGTAGTGTGTTTCAGACACTTTGGTCAGAAACGTGCACACCAGTAGCCTGCTAGGGGTCATTTTGTAGGGCTCTGGCAGTGCTCTTCCTGTTCCTCCTCGCACAAAGGAGCAGATGCCAGTCCTGCTGCAAGGCTGATGCCCTTCCATGGCCCTGTCGAACTCTCCTTGTGTAATGGCCCGTCTTCTGGTATCTCCTCTATGCTCTTTAGACTGCATTAGGAAACACAGAAAACCTTCATGCGACAGCATGTATGGATATGGCTTCCTGGAGGAGCTGGACTACCTGTGCAACTTGAATGGCCTGCAGGTTCAGCCTCATGTTGCCAGTAGTAAAAAGGACAATAGCAAAATGCTTAACTAGAGAAGTATCAGTCAGGAAGAATAAGGAGAGAGCAATTGTCTGTGGCCACCACCTGAAACACCATTCCCATTTTCAGGGTTGTCTTGCCATTGCCTCTCCAATGCATCTATTGTCACTTTCAATTGCACCATAACAGGTGACAGTGATTCACAATCGCTTTTGCTGCCTAACTGGACAGATTGATATCCCTGAAGTTTGACTTGGTATTTTACAGGGATGATTACGTTTTTCCTTCATTTTTTGAGCACCGTATTTAAAACAAAAAGAAAAGAAACTACCCCTCTGCACCTTGATTTCCCCATGTCCTAGAAAATGACTCCTGCTTGTGCAGTTGTGGATGACAGAAGTTGTATTGTGTGCCTTTTATCCATCCCTACTGCACTCCATCCCCGTTGTTACATGTTATATTGCTGTGCTTTAAAGATGTATTGATGCTGCTTCTTCCTCTTAATATAGTTTTCAGCCATTCTGGTATTCCCCACGTTTAATAAGTGCCCACTACCCATCTATGACCTCAAAGTCACAAAGGTCTGGGCTTGGTCTGGTCATGGAATTATCTGTGCTACAGGTGCAACGTACCCCTTACTTGCACCTGGTGTAACAGTCATGCAATACTCAGAAGTTTGATTTTGTGGGAAACAAATGTCACAACAAAATAATAACATTTTAACTTAATCGTAGGGAGCCTCATCTTCTTCATCTGACAGAGTAGCTCATCTGCTGTGTACCACTGCTGTATCCTTACTCAGTTGGTGATATTGTGACATTCGGTAGTGCAGCAAGACACAGGCACAGAGCAAACAAATAAAGGTTCTTTAATCAAAAGACTGACTGACTGATCATATTCACCAACTTGGAGCAGGGACGTCACATGAAACAATTACCATCAAAGAAACCAGGAACTGATGAGGCTTAACAGGGAGGTGATCAAGGGTAAATGAGAAAGGAGAGAACATTTGTTGCCTGTAATTTCACTGACCATATGTACCTACTTTGTATTAACAGAATTCTTTAATGAGTGTTCTTTCCAAAACTAACAGACTACATGACAGTTTCTTTCCTCTGGCTATAAAGTTGCTCAATTCAGGAACCCCTCTTCCCTTCCTTCCATAGTCTCATGCACACCTGTCACTTTATATCAGGGGTGTCAAACCGGTTCCATGGAAGGCCGAGTGTCTGCAGGTTTTTGCTCTCACCTTGTACTTGATTGAGGAATTAGGTCACTCATTGGTTAGTTTCTACCCTCACCTGGTTGTTTAGGTCTGAACTGGGAACCAGTTTATAGGAAAACCCAAAAACCTGCAGACACTCGGCCCTCCGTGGAACGGGTTTGACACCCCTGCGTTATATCATGCTCATCTGCCAATCCTTTCATGCACACCTGTCACTTTTAAGTTGTACTACGTTTATACAGTTGTATAGTTAGTATTATTGATGCATGTTTTTGTAAAAAAACATCCTTAGCTTTCAGGAAATTCTCAGATTTTCAAATATGAAATCATTGCACCTGCTGAGATTTCTGGAGAACCTGGGAACTTACCAGAATTTTGCATAGCTACCCACAAGGCATTGGCTTGCAAATGAACACACAATTACAATTGGAATCCAGCATATGGTTTGACAGGCAGATATTTTGAATGAATTGTTACAATCATTTAATTAGGGGGTGCAAAATATTAGTTTTACTACACGATTGGACTACTTTAGACAAATCTATGTTTGTACGTTAGTCAATGCACGTTAAGAATGATTATAAAGCTATTCCAAAATATCAACCTGAAGCAGAGCATGCTGGGAAAATTTTTAATTGTACAGAAACTGAGTAAAAGACAGTATAATTTAAATGTATGAATCATTAGGAATATTTTTCTAACTTTAAATTACATTTGAGTCAGTAATACATTAAGCTTTACAGTGCAGATCAATGTGATTCAACTCCACAATCGGTTTTTAAAATACTCCTGTGTAACCTTCAACAGTGGCTGAGGCTGGGTTTCTGCATGTATGCATAGTATGCATCAGTAACTACTATGTGTACAGTGTCCTCCACAAATAGTTTCACCCTTGGTAAATATGAACAAAAGCATAATGATTTTAGGGAACAGGACACCAGGCAAAGAGCTTTAGGACAATAAAAGCTTTAATAACAAAAGTTGAATGAATTCGTGTTGGAGCCTCTTCAGACAGGAATGCAGAAAACCCTTTATAAGGACCCTGCATATTTGCTACCCCATCAGCAGAGCTGAACCGAAAACAGAGCCGCCTCTCTAACCTCATCTGAAATTGTGCCCTTTATGACCTGGCTGAGAGCATCCACAACAATGTCCTTTGATAGCAGAGTCACAAGAGATCCTCTACCTTTTGCACCAGTGTCATGATGCTTCTTGCTTTGCTCAATACAACTGCTAATGTGCTGTTGAAGGCACAGGTCATAACGACTCAAAAGTATCACCAACAAGAAAGTTACCATGATTCACTGCAGTATCTTCTAGTGTATAAGCCTCTGTTTTATCCCCTCTGTAACTAAGTCTACATTTTCCTATGACTTTTATCACATCTGTTATGCGTTCCATCACCTGACGCTTCTTCACCTGCTCATGATGTAAAGACATTTGTTTGCCTGCCAGAAGGCTTTTTATATCTGCTCTTTTAGCCAACAGGAAGAAAGCATCAGCACCATCTCTATGGATCTTACTTTTCTCATGCTATTCTATCTGCTGATGAACATGTTTCCATGTTTTCATACCTCCCTTTATGAAAGGACGGTCACTTGCAGCAGGTACAAATGCCAAACACACAGAACAATGCAGTGATCGTGTATTTTCACTGTATGTCAACCACTTGCTGTTGGTGCCATGTTTGCTGTGAAATCACTAGCTAGAAGGTGGTATTTTGTGGGCTGCTTGGGATGGTAATTGAAAAATGTATCTAGATCCTGTGCTTGAGGATGAGCAACATAATCATAATGATAGGCTTCCTCATCTACACTAGCATCTGCCTGTGCCTCTGGGATCTCTTGCTGAGCTGTTGTCTCACTGGATGCTGTCTCTATATCTCTATACAAAAAGGGCAGAAGGGTACATACCAGGGGTGTCAGACTCAGATAAAGCAGTAGGACGGATGTGTTGGAATGAGACCACATGAGGGCGATCACTGTCACGGTCATTATCATTTTTCTGTACGGGTATAATATCCTGGTGATTTATTCCTATACTAGATACACTTCTGAACAAAGAATGCATGTTGGTTGATCATGTACTGTCATATACTGTTATACATTAAATCATTTTAATTCATATTGTTTACTGTTATCCTTTGACCACCTCATTGCATATTTCGGGCTCATCATTTTCAGTGGGGAACTGGCTTATCTGCTGCTCAGAAGCTACATAAACATTTAGAGGATGAAAACATTTTTAGACAAGCAGGATAAAATGAACAGATTACATGTGGGTCTTTAAGACTGAACTGATGTCACTCTAGCGACAGGCGAGATTTCTCAGAAATTATGCAGAAATACGTCCTGTTCTTACATCAGTTGTAAGTCTTTCTATATTTACTCAGAAAATATTGACAGAACCTATATAATCCAAAATGTAAACACAGAAAAATTTTAATAGCAAATACAAGGAATCTCTTCATCACCAGGTTACATTAACAACATAACACTTTCACCATCTGGCAGCATCACCTTCTTGTTGAACAGGGGGAACAGGAAGCTGTGTACAGGGCTATAAAAGAGCAAAGACCTGCAGTAGGACAATTGATCTTTGTGAATAACCAGACTTGGATATCTACATAATGAGAGCTAGTGCAACTATCCTTCTCGTATTCGGTTTGGTGGCCTTCGGTCATGGTAATTATCATCATCTAAAACCTGCAGTGCACAACTGAAATGTTTCCTCATTAATATCATCCTTCTTTTTGTTTGTATCTTTTGTCTGTGTACTCTACTCATGTGTGTTTGGTGTCTCTATAGCATGGGAATGCCAGATATCAATGATCAAGAATCCGCGTCAGATTGACGCAGGAAATGGACAAGTGGTTGCTACCGACACAAATCAAATTCCCTACTACCTGGTAGGGGATGAATGGATCCGCCTGCCTGGTGCTCTATCACACATCACTGTTGGGCCTGCAGGAATCTGGGGTGTCAATGCAGCAAATGCAGGTTACAAGTATGTGGCCGGTAATTGGGTGCAAGCTGAAGGTAAGTGATTGGTCAATTTTAAACAGCTGTGTTTATGTCTTCCTGATAAGATCTGAGGGATCTGAAAACATAGTTATTTTTACATGTTTAACAGTATGCTTTGTTAGTCATTTACTACTAAACACGCTCTTGGTTTGCCTGTCTGACTATCTTTGTCTTCAGGCCTTCTGAAACAGGTGGATGCTGGGGGTGACCCTTTTATTGTTGGGGCCAACATGCACAATGTACCATTCTGTCTGAGAAATAGTGCCACAGTTGGCTACAAGGGTCCAAACTCACCTGTTCCATGGACTGGATTGCCAGGATTTGTGAAGTACTACAGTTGTGGACCCTTTATGTGCTGGGCTGTTACCAGCGCTGATGATATCTACATTATGAATGTAAGTTCTGGGATAAAGTTGGGATTGTCAGTTAACAAACATATATAATAGTAAAAGCTTTGTCGAAACTAGTATTTTTACATGTTTACTCTCAGCTGAAGCCAGACTGTCAAAACAGTGGGTGGACTCACATTGATGGCAAGCTTTCCATGATTGAGGTGGCATCTGATGGTAGTGTCTTTGGAGCTGCCTCTAATGGGGAGGTTTATACCAGGTAAGGTTGATACTTGAATGAATATGGTTACACCCTTTTAAAGTTAACTCATTTTGAAGTGATTTGTTATCAACATACAGTGGCTCTGAAGATTGCATATTAAAAAAATGTGTTTATGTGAAGAATGAATATGAGACAAATCATCTCTTCTTGTGACTAATACCATTTCAATTATCATTTTTTGATAATTTGTATGTAAAAAAGTAAAACGGTCGATGTATTTTATACATTTGCACACCCTTCAATGAATCAATACGTCAGTTTGGATTAAGGAAAAGTGGTGAACCGGTGACAGGGTCATTGGTGGCCGAGGCTCACTGACGTGCGTGGGTAGTGAAGGCTGGTCAGTGTGGTCCATTCCAACAGACAAGCTACTGTAGCTCAAATTGTTGAAAAAGTTAACAATGTTTTGGAATGTTTGGAATTGTTTAAATCTGAACACAGTTATTACACTGATACAGTATATAGGGTGTGCACACTTACTATTCAGCGAAGACATTGACAGTTTGTTTTTGTTATATATTTTTTGATTTGTTTTTGTTATATATGAATGCAATCAACATATGCAAGTTGCTCAAGAAAATGCACAGTCTTTGCTTAAATGTAATTGACAAATAATCATAAATCATAACTTTTTTATGATGAGCTGTTAATTAAATGGATGAGCTGTAACATGTGAAACCCACCAATTATTCCAACAGAGATGGCATCTCAGCCAGTAAACCTGAAGGTACAGGATGGAGCCAAATCCCAATGTGCTCAAAAATAAAGCATGTGACCTACGACCTGGGCCATCTTTGGGCCATTTCCACATCTGGCGTCACAATGTTGTGCACAAATTAGCCTCTCTTCTGCAGATGAAGGCCTTCATTGAATGTCATCAATCAAATGAGATAAATGTTGCTTGTCACAGCTCATTATGTCATATAATGTTTCCAGTAAATAAAGCTTACTGTTTAAATGCATTTCTTTGTTTCTTTTATCGAATCAAAACCAGGATTTCGTTTTTTATTTTGGTGTTGATCTCTGTCGAATTTCTGTCCATTTTTGATCCATGAACAAAATGTATGCAACCAGAAGTCAGGGGAGAGCCATCTTTATTCAGCATGAGGCTACGATGTTAGCTTTACATAGTTCTTTCCTTTTCTCTCCAATGAATACAAAGGGAGCACATTATTTTATACCAATACATAGAGGAGGCGGTCAGTGGTCATAGCCAATGATTACACAGCCCATTATCCTCCAGCACATCCCCTCCAATATCTGTCTGTCTTTCATCATATACATGTATTCTATATCCTAACCTTACATGGCCTGGTAGTGTCCCCTCTAAAGCTCCTGGCTCCACACGCTTACCAGGTTGTGTGGGGCCCTTCAATAGTGGATACCAACTGCTTGTGATACGGTACCTCATATAGCACAAAGTAACAAAGTACCAGTCCTCTAACAAGAGAATATAACTAAAATACATGCGTATCATCAGGTAAAGACAGGCTTCACAATGGTGTGTTCCAACCTATGGTCCATGGGTCTATTCATAGTCTATTCATAGATTCACATGGAAAACTCCTATCAGGAGGTATGGGCAGGGTGTGTGAGACACATCAGCAATGGGGAATCACATTCCTACCTAGTGTCTTTTGTACAGAGTTGGTTAATACTTTCATACATTGTGTCAAGTACATCTGTACTTCTGCTGTCAGCCTGTTTCGACATTCCGCCCGTCCCTGACTACTCTGCCTGTTACCTACCTGTACTTCTGCCGTCCGACCCGTGCATCGATCTACCGCCTGTCCCCGACTACTCTGCCTGTCTCCGGTCAGTACCTCTGCCGCCTGTCTCAGTTTTGATCCCCTGTCGAATTCTGATCACCCTACCTGTCTCTCCCCTTTGCCCTTCCTATCCGCGCTTGGGTCCCAACTCACGTCAGTGACACTCACACAGCTGGTGTGACGTTAATTTATACAAGTCTTCCATGCAGAGTTGCTTTAAATAATTGACATGTGTGGATTATTAATCTGATCTTCATAGGTTTCCCCACATCTTAATAAGGTTTATTTCTGAACATTGACTAGGCCACTTTGAAATTGATTCATTTGTTTTACTTGTATATATTGGATTATTGTCTTACTGCTTGAACCAACTGTGCTTCAGCCTCATCCAATGGACAGATTATCTGACATTCAACTTTAGAATCAGTGGCAGAATGACTGCAACCCCCATCCACCCTCACAACCGCAACCGCCCATACATGCGTAAAGACACTGAACATAGCTTTAATAATCAGGCATTGATAATTGTGTACTGCACTGAGACGCTGCACTGTCTTACCCCAAACCAGATTTATCACGTGTTTCGAAATAAAGGTTAAAAGCTGTTATAAATGGGGCTGACGCAAAAAATTTAATAAAACCCAATTAACGCTCGCTTTTCCAACACACCTTTTTGTGTGAATTGTAAAATACAAAAGTCCTATCCAATTTTTATAACTTGATTGTGGAAACATCTTAATGTTTTAACAAACCGTGTTATTGTAACTAACCGGAGGGCCATAACTCTTTCAGTCCAAATTCCTGGCTTCTACTCAGAGCTTTGATGTAAAAGTTGTTTTTAACATCATACTATTATCCTAATCAAAGACCACAAATGAGACCAAACTCTGTGCCAATTGAGGAAGATGTCTTAGAACTCTCCTATCTCTTAGTGAGGATTCGGTCCCGGTACATAACAGGAGTCAGGGAACCAATGGCTGGCATGTGGAGGTCCATAAGACCCTTCAAGGATATGCCTCTCCAGACCAACACTAACCCACCGCCAAACTGGCCATGCTGGATGATGTTGCAGGCAACATAACGTTCACTACGGCGTCTCCAGACCACGGCTCAGCGTGAACCTGCTCTCATCTGTATAGAGAATGAGGCGCCAATGACAGAACTGCCAATTCTGGTGTTCTCAGTTGAATGCCAATCGAGCTACACGGTACTAGGCTGTGAACACAGGTCCTGCTAGAAGACATCGGGCCCTCATGCCACCCTCATGGTGTCTGTTTCTGACATAAGAACAAGGTCAGACAACAAAGCTAGAGACTGGCAGATGGCAAAAATGAATGTCCCCTGGCCGAGATTACCGTCAATTCATTCGAATGTCACTCAACAACTGTAGGATGACATCAAGTAACCTACAAAATGAATAGCAAACAGCAGCTGGGGTGAAGGGCACAGCGAGGACTGTTTAAAACAGGCTCTGCAGGGCAGGACTGAAGTCGTGCAAAGCTAGAAAAAAGCCCTTCATCAATGAGAAGCAAAGAAGAGCCAGGCTGAAGTTTGCAAAAGACCATAAGGATTGGACAGTAGATGGAGTATGGTCATCTTCTCTGACGAGTCCAATTTTCTGCTTTGCCCAAAACCAGGTCGTCTATTAGCTAGACGGAGACCTGGAGAGGATTTCAACTGGATTCAAGCCTGGGGTTTACACACCCCTTCTTATATTATAATTACTCTTACTTTTTAACTTTCAACTATACTGTTGGTAGTAGGAAAACCAAGGATTTCATTGTCATAACTTAATATTGCAAATGACAAATGAACCTTTTAAACATTTTTGAACCTTTGAAAGCATGTGGTTAGGAAGAGTTGAAGAAAGGCAACATCAATGGATTATCATGGATCGTAGTGAGAAAGGTGAGTGTGGCCCGCAAGACAGAGAAGAAATACAAAATGTGAAGCATCTGGTTAGATGTAGACGAAAGAATTGTAGAGTAAAAGCAGCACCTGACCGCACTAAAAGTCACGTTTAATCAGGCCATGACTAAACTAAAACGACTGATACTGATACAGGAAGTAAAGACAATCCAGGCAGGGATGCTCACATTTGGGATGGGTTAGAGCAGCCGTTTGGCAGATGGGGGGCTATGATCACGAAGACAGGGGTGGTGATAGGGAGAGTACTAGTTTTAATGGCATTAGGGTCATGCTGTGCAGTCCTTGTCCTCAGAGCATTTTGTTACTCGGACTGTGGACACAGATCCCTCTACGTGGACCCCCAAACTCACATGGAGACAACGGTCCATTGGTCAATCCACGTCCTGGATACCCTGGTCTATATGTGAATAGGAATGGAGCTTCATGCAACGACAATGGTGAACACATCAACATCCCTTTTAGAAACCCAGTGTGTGAACAGTTAACTTACCCAGGTACTAACCCAGGTACTGAACATCAGTTCTACAGGAATCAATGGATTGGCAGACCTGAATACTCCACTGGTGTATGCGTACTTCAAAGAGGTGTATGCAGAGAT
>JACXGJ010009326.1:0-24566 GCA_016801105.1 Esox niger
ATCGTGAAGTGGGGGTTCCCAAGACAGTGAAATTGAGTCAGCACTCACTTCATCTATCCTGATGGCACCTATTGGGCCTGGTTTATCCAAGATGACAACAGTTATTGTTGCTGATGTCTTGCCAACAGCATTGGTTAAACCAATCTCATAGTTCCCTGAATCATCTGTGGTCGTGTTTCTTATAATAAGTTTTGATGAACTGTTGGATGTTAGACTATTTACCCTAGTTTTCTCCTTCAATTCAACCCCATCTTTTGTCCATGTAGACACAGGTTCAGGACTGCCTCTGAATGGAACATGAATCTTCAAATCATCTCCGGCCTTCACACTGAAAGTATTGGAAACTAAATCTATGATAGGTTTCATTGTATCATATTTCACTACAACATACTCTGCCAGTACACTGGGTTCACTTTTGCCTTTTTCATTGACTGCACTAATCCGAAATGAGTACTCATCTCCCATTGAGAGTCCATCAATAGTTGCTCTCAATCCCCTTATCTCACTGCATACCATCCAGATATCTTCTCTCTTGGTTTGCATTTCCACTATGTAGCATTTGATCCTGCTACCACCATCATCGTCAGGCTTCTCCCATGACAGATTCACACTGTTACATGTAACATCTACGACTGTAACTTTACCAGGAGGCAAGGGGGCTTGGCACACTTTGACAGGATCTTGGGTTTCTGCTGGCAAACCCACACCTAGCTCATTTACAGCTAAAACACGGAAATAGTAAAGTCCCCCCTCAATAAGGTCATCGATCCTCATTCTGGTCTTTACACAGTCATCTGAAACAGTGGTAAAGACCCGCCTTTGAGCTTCTCTCTTTTCCACAATATAATGTGTGATCTTAACTCCTCCGTCAATGAGGGGGGGCTCCCAGCAAAGTGAAACAGAATTTCTTGTGATGTCGTTGACTTCCAAGCTCTCGGGTGCACTTGGGGAGTCCAAAACTCGGACATTAATGAATGCTGACTTGGTGCCTCTGATGTTCTCGAGAGTCAACAAATATTTGCCAGTGTCCAATCGGTTTACACTGTTGATGACGAGGACGGTGTAGGAGCTTGTGACCTCAATCTCTGCACGCTCACTAAGGGGACAATCCACCTTTGACCACTTGACGTCAGGTTGAGGTCTTCCTCTGATTGTGACAAACAGGCGAAGTGTTGCACAGGCTCGAACTGAGACCACTTTCCTAAGATCGGAATCAAGTTCAATCTCAGGGGCCTCGAGTCTTTCCGATGGAATCACGTTGCCCGGGACATCGGATGGCTCCCCAACTCCTTCAGTGTTCATCGCACGGATGCGGAAATTGTATTGTTCATTTTCCTTCAGTTTTTTTACAGTGAAGTGTGTTTCTTCAACACCTGCCGGTGGTGTGCATGTTTTCCACTCTTCCTCTGCTGCTTCTTTTACCTCAACAGCATACCCTGTAATGGGCACTCCACAGTCATATATGGGTTTTGTCCATGTGAGTGATACGGATGTGGTGGAGTGATCTGTCACCCTAGGGTTGTAGGGAGGACCTGGAGGGAACGTGGGATCACAAGCTTTGATGTATCCCGTTGGTTCACTTGGCACTCCCACACCAGCGGAGTTCTCAGCAGAAACTCTGAACTCATAGGAGTGTCCCTTGGTTAATCCTGTGCATCTGAATCTGGTGTCAGTAAGTCTTCTCTTGTTACACTTTGTCCATCTAATGCCTTCTTTATCACGTTTCTCCATGATATATCCATCAATTTCTGAGCCGCCATCATCTTCCGGACGTTTCCATGTCAGGATCATCGAGTCACTCGTTATGACACTTGCCTCAGGTGTTGAGGGACTGCTGGGCGGCTTGAAAGGACAGCATGCGGTTACCGGTTCTGACTCAAGAGGTTCCCCCATGCCAAACTTATTCACCGCCTTAACTCTGAAGACGTATTCTGTACCAGACACAAGTTTAGTCACTTTGTAGCTGACTGCTTGGATCTCAGGTTCGACTACAGTCCATGACACTCGGTTGGTTACCCTCTTCTCAAGGACATAATGCAACACACTGGCCCCGCCATCATACAATGGATGACTCCAGTGAAGCGTGACTTTCTCTGCAGTCACGCCAGTTATCTTCAATGGACCGTCAGGTGGACCCGGTCTGTCAAGGACCTTCACATTGACCAGTATGTCTTTTTTACCGGCAACATTACTGAGGCTCAGGACAAACTGACCACTGTCCACTCTGATGCAGTCTCTAACTTTGAGAACTGTGTGTTCAAATGTTTTTATAACCTCCATTCTTGGGGTGGTCGTGTCAATTTCTTTTCCATCTTTCAACCACTTGACTCTGGGCAGTGGTGTCCCGAAAATCTCTGCATCGATTACAAATGTTTCACCAGCGCGGACAACAACCCCATCCTTAAACTTCGGATCAATTGATGCTGTTGGTGCCTCAATTTCCATGCTGGGCCTGGTCACGGATGTCATAAACGGAGTTTCAGATGCACGAGGATGACTGGATGTGTGTTAGAGAGAAAGACAGAGAGAGAAGGATATAAGTGTGGCGATATGTAAATAAGATGTGATACATTAATAATCCTATTGTTTTTTCTACAATGAGATTCATATTTGTTACATTTATTCAGTAGAATTTGGGTGTTTCGAATGTGGCCCTTGGCGACTTACAAAGTGAAGGGTTGGCAAGGCCTAGTGTCACATAGTGGTCATTTCACAAAGATATTCCATGACAACACAAGATTTATGAATCTAAAGGACCATTTGTAGTTTTTTTATCCTTTTAACTTGCCGGTTTACCACCACCACCCACCTTTGTCTCAGGTAAAATAACTAAATGTAATTTTCTTTTTTATCTCATTTTGTTTATAATTATATTTTATCCATTTATTTAATTTAATTTGTTTTATTGTAACAATTATAGGGAATTAAGAGTAGGGTTATAATAAGTAGACCCTCCAGTGACCCCTACGAGGAAGTGTGCAACGAGGAAGTGTGCAACGAGGAAGTGTGCAACGAGGAAGTGTGCAACGAGGAAGCCTCCTTTAGGAAAGTGGAATCTGAATTTTATTGTTCAATTCTCAATCATAATGTTTATTCTAATAAATGATAAGAGGATTTTTATTATTAGAGTTTAAAAATTCTTATTATAATTACTTAACAGCGAACAATGAATTGTATCATTCAGCTCATGAGTGTGTCCCCAAGCTGAGTTTAAGCTCCTAGTCACTCTGGAAGTCACTCTGGGAGTTTCTTCAGTCACAAGTAACCATGGATGGCAACCCGAGCAATCAATCTATCAATCAATCAAATGTATTTTATAAAGCCTTTTTTACATCAGCAATTGTCACAAAGTGCTTTCACAAAACACCCAGCCTTAAACCCCAGGGAGCAAACAACAGTAGTGATGAACTTCAGTGACTAGGAATAACTCCCTAAGAAAGACGAAATTTAGGAAGAAACCTAGAGAGGAACCAGGCTCCGAGGGGTGACCAGTCCTCTTCTGGCTGAGCCGGGTGAACATATTGAGTCCAAAGCAAGTACTTAGTGGTTAGGATGCGGTTTAGGATTCACAGCGAGGCAGCATCATCTTACACTTGCTTGAAGGGACAACCGGAGGGCCTAATGAGCCCCTACACCCTTTATAATCTTCATTTCCAAAGTTTAGGAACTCTTGGCACGGAGGGCGCAAAATAGCGGAGGCGCACATAAACAGCCAAATGAAGGGCAGAGGGTTGAAGGGGGGGTCCATTTTGGATTCAACAACCTTTCACGGTGCCACTCAGGAGACATGTTCCAATCCCCAAGCAGTCATAACAGCCACATTCTTCCTTCACACACTCATAAGAAACCAACTCTTTGTTTACATAATGCACAGTGTAACATTCGAATGCATCCAGAAAGTAAAGAATAGCCTATAACACAATATTTGTACGTTTTGCATGCATTTTTTTCTTGCTTTGCATGAATACCTTGTTTTGCCTAATTTAATTTGGCTTAAGATTCCATAAAATATGGGGTGAGTGTCTTTAAACACCTTATATGTCATTCACATGCATGACAGTTACATGCAATCAAGTACAGTTTTGAGCATTTTTTTAATGATCTAACTAGTAATACAAAATAAAAAAAATGAAACACTAGGAATTTCCTGCACATTGAATAGGCCGATTGCAGTAAGTCCCTCATAAGGATCACAATGAGGTATTTTCATATTAAACAAACAACGACGGAATGCTGCACCGTTCTCCGATTGGCTGTTCGACATGTCATTTATACGGTTTATTGCGTCACCTTTCCTCAGAAACCCGCGTTCATTGGCTTGACTGATACATTTCCCTACATGGTCAAACAGATTTCGCAATACCTCTAGCAGCTCTTCTTGTTCTAAACAAAAACAGAGTCAACCAACGAACTTATATGGTCAGCGAAAACGGATATTGCTCTAACTTCTTGTACTTTTATAGGTGATTGAAAGAAACTAAAATAGGACACGGTAAGTTGTTGATTTAGTATATTTTCAAGTCGTTTTCTGTCGAAAAGAAGGCTATGTGGCTAGGCTAAATGGAATCCACTAGCTATTCGTTTGTGCTAAGTTACACAACAACAGTGACCAGGCATGCACGATGTTTGAACTAAAGCTTGGTTGTATTCCTCAAACTACAGTTCAATCAAATGTGTTTAACGATGTGTATGTATTAGCGTGCGAAGTGTTAGACGTTAGATTTTATCTACAGTAACTTTCTACAGTAATGGGAAATTGATGTTAACTAGCATGCTAATGTTAGCTAGTAAGCGAAGCTCCACGCCTCCTCTGAGCTCTTGCCTGATCACTTTAGTTTTGTATTTTGTTGTAAAAACGTGTTGTTAGTGTTATGTAATACGTTCTGTTAGTGTTTAATGAATTAACCGGCACCCAATTTATCTTAAATCGGCCGTTTCGCTTACCACTGCATGACTACGGAGTTCCCCTCTCTAGTGGCACAAAGAGTATCTGCCATGTATGGAGAGAGCTATGCGATGATGCAATCGCTGGCAACATAGTAACGTTGGCTAGCAGCTGAACAGACTGGGGGAGAGATGTTGCCACATATACACCGTCGACTAGTTACTTGGGAGTTCAATGTGACCCTATCAGAAAAGGATATTCCCTTTCCCTAAAGGAAAATACCAGACACACGTGACGATAACGTATGTCTTGTTGGGAGCTAATATTAAATTAAATCCACGCTCAGGGGGTGTGGACTGTCATAGCCACATGCGCACCGTGTAATAAACACCGATTTGTTACATCTTATTTTCTGTATTGAACATTAAATGGCTATTTTTGTGTGCACTTAACCGCAAATCAAAAAATAATAATAATAATAATGTTTTGTTGTGTTCTTAAGCTAAGTACTTCACCCTAAGAGCTTGCATAAGTAGCTCTGAATAAGAGCATCTGCCAAATGACCAGCGTTATTGTGGTCATGTTAATGTAGGTGATCTATCCATGCGGTTGATTTTTCACCGTGCTGAATTCCAGACCTAAACGTCGGCATCAGTCAACCATTTTTAATCTGTTGCTAGGCTGCCGTTTACTTTTTATTCGTGAGTAGCATTTGTGGTAAAAAGAAAGAACCTGCCTTTCATTGTGATTCATTTCTATAGTTGGCTAATGTGCATTTGATCAACAAATAAAAAAAGAACCTGACAGTGCTGGTCCATCTTTGGCGGTCAGCTGCTGTGTGAGCGCGCTCCCTCTACCATCAGCTGCTGTGTGAGCGCGCTCCCTCTCTGCTGTCAGCTGCTGTGTGAGCGCGCTCCCTCTCTACTTTGCAGAGCGGGCTAGGAAACGTCATGCCATTTAATAAGCGAATATATTACCATTACTGAAAATGCAGGAAAAAGTCAGGTTTAAAAAGTGACTAGCCAACTGTTTTTCCAGTTACTTTGTCATGGCTTCTTGTGTATAATTGATGTCTCCACTCTTAATATTCATGTAATCACTTTACAACAGATTGTAGTATATGGTGTGCACCTGCAGAGTAATGAGATCATGTAATGTTCTGTGAGTAGGTGCAGGTCAAATAGCCGGTATGTATCTAGTGCTGACTACTGTCCGGCATTGCATTTACTGATCAGTCTTTTTAGTTCTAGTTTAATATTTTCAGATTCACATTGAATAGGCTGTTATAAAGTTGTAATCACAATTTTGCATCCTAGTTTGACAGGTTTAACACTGATATCAGTGATTCATTCAGTGGATATTATCTTAGATGATATCACTTACATTTGTTATCGTTGGCTACCAGCTCTGTTGTCCTAACTGCTTTTCTAAAGAAAGATCCCTAGCGTTCATCTTAACTAGCCCACTGTTTGTTTCATTATTTCTTCATAAAAAGAAAACTGTAAAGTGTCTACATCTATTGAGAGCACTTCAAAGACAGATGTTGAGTTCCAAAGAGCAATGTTTTACACGGCTGTGTAATTTTACCCTACACTGCAATGTAGACTAACCCATCTTGTCCCCTTCAGACAGCATTGCTCCAGTGGAGAGAAGCCCAGTTCAGTTCGCCCCCCAACCCATTCCTGCAGAGGGCCACCCAAACCAGCACGCCGGTCATAGCGGTCGCTCAGTGGGACTGGTGGTCATTGGATCCAACCCAAATGAGCAGGCCGTCGCAGCAGAAGACCAGCACAGACCAGAACGGGGTGACCGTCAGCGTGATCCAGAGCCAGGCCCAGGTCCATGCCCACACGGCCGGGACAGCAGCAGCAGCTTCGCTAACCGGGCCAGGAGGAGGGTTGGATCAGGTGCAGCTAGTCCCTGTGACCGCTGCGCGAGGAGCCCGAGGACCAGGAGGCAAGGCCACCGCGCCCAGCAAGATGAAGAAAACGTCAGGCGACAAGGACAGTGACGAGTACCGCCAGCGGCGAGAGCGCAATAACCTGGCCGTGAAGAAGAGCAGGATGCGCTCCAAGCAGAAGGCGCAGGACACACAGCAGCGCGTCAATGAGCTGAAGGAGGAGAACGAGAGGCTGGAGGCCAAGATCAAGCTCCTCAGCAAGGAGCTCTCTGTCCTCAAGGACCTCTTCCTGGAGCACGCCCACAACCTGGCCGACAACGTCCAACCGCCTGGTGCAGAGGGGGCCAGCCCCGCCCAGAATAACAACAACAACATCATCATCAACAACAATGGGGCGTGCAACAACAACAGCAGCCAATGAGGGCTAGGGATGCCTCCATTCTTAGGGCTTCCAAAATTGCACTCTGTTCCATCCACAGTCCCATGGGCCCGTGTTGGTGTTTAGCCCACTATAAAGGGAACAGGGTGCGGTTTTGGAACTCGCCCAGTGTTATAATTGATGATAGCTCGCCACTGCTTCTTAACCGCATGGGAGTTCTTTCCTCTTCCTGTCACTCTCCTCCCAGAGGTGAGGTGACCTCTACTGTCTGAGAGATTTCACTGTTGTCTTGGCGCATTCAGATTTGTTCACACGAGATTTCAGAGTTTGAGGTCAGAGAAGCCCCCTCCCCCTTAATCATTTGTTTGCATTTCTGAGACCCATTGTGTTGATTGACAACAGTTGTTCTGTTTATATTATATGTAAAAAGAAAAAAACTTTTTGAACTTGTTGAAAACAGCCAAATATGTGGTTGGGATTTAGAATTGTAATTACATTCACTACATTCAAATTAATCAGAATGAGGTATGTTTTGTGTGTTCTGTTGGTGTCAGTTATGCACACTTTGTTAATGTTTGTCTCCCAGTTTTACAACTTTTCTAATGAGCTATTTTGGGTAGAAGACAACTGTAGAAAAGGTCACGAGTCCAATGCGAGGTAGAATAGAATTCTACGGGTGTAATCCTAATTTAAGATTAGCACGCTTTAGGCAGATTTTTCTGTATTGACTTCAATGGGAGCTCTGTGCTACAACTAAAGTTATGCACACAGATCTTAAGTCGGGCATGGACCCTGAACTACAGCATGTTGTACTTTACCCAGAGTTCCACATTGGGCTCAGAATAGCAAGTCTGGCTGAGTTTACACAGGCCTCCCAATTGTGATCTTTTGTCTATTTATTGGGCGAATCTGATCAGGCTGTTGGCCAATGACTGGACAGATCAAAAACGGGGTTCATGTGTAAACGCCACCCCAAGCCCAGACAGTCTGCGTTCCTAGTGGCTCCCTATTCCATACCCGAGTGCAGTACTAACACCAGCCATGTAGACTTTGATCAGAAGCAGTGCATTGGGAGTAGCTTGCCGGAGATGAAGGCTTCCTTCGAAAGCCAAAGGGAGGTTTTGCCCGTGCTAAGGAGTGCCCAGACTAGACACCCTAGACTATCACGCTCTTGTATGGGATTAAACTCCAGACTTTTCAGATGGCGTCACAAGCCACTGCTAAATCGAAGTTAAGCCTCTCTCCTTACCAGGACTAAAACCTTAGAGAGACTGATAGAAGGGCTCATTGTGCTGCCGTTCTGTCTGTCTGGGCGTTGTTGGACGCTAAATTAACTCCTAATGAGCCCGGCTAGCTACGGCAGAGCCCGGCATGTTGGCTCCGGTCCGCCGAGGTGTCTGACCCGAGTCAGCCAGCATGCGGGTATCAGAATGTACATAAAGACATCCAGACAGTGATTGTGTTGTTGTGAGTCAGACTTGGTAATTATCCAGCTTCACGGGGATAATGATGATTTTTACCAGAGGATTAGATTGTCTTCTCTGAAACAAAACTCTAGGTAATGACAACGATGTGTGTGTTTAGGCCAGGGGAGTCGGCTTGTTTCTGTTGATTGTTTGTGATAATAATGTGAATCCCAAATGGCCCCCTGTTCTCCATGTAGAGCCCAGCTCTCTGACAGGTCTCTGGTCAGGAGGATTGCGTTGGAGTCGTGTCATTTGGGATCCACACATTGACTTTGTACCTCAGGCTATCAGTATAATCACACCAAACGGCCTTTTCTTTCTTTATGAGTGTGTGATCTCTGAAGCGTCTTTTCACACGTTTTTAAAAATATATATTATTCCTAATTTTTCTACGACTTGGATTCAAAAAGCAGCATGATAGAAAATTGTTTGCATGGGGAAGCACTGTTGAAATATGTTATTTTGCACTACGAAAGAGAACAATAGCAAACTTGGCATATTGAAACTACTCTCTTTAGCATGCTCACTGTTGTGGACAGAAAATTACACAACATTTAAAATGATCGCTTAATTCAGTAGAGACATGTTTTCATGACAAAAGAGAAATTTGATAATATTTCCATTAATATTTGCTTTGGTATGAATGTTGCTGGGCAGCATTTTCTCTTTTAGTTGTGACTTGCTTGTTTTTATAAGATTATATTTGGGTAAAGTGCATTGTAAATAAAAATTTAGTACAAACTTTATCATGTCCCGCTGTTTGATTAAAATGTTAAACACACTGTCCTACTTAGAAAATTTCAGTTTTATTTGCAATATTTTGTTTTCATAAAATACATGGGATTGGTTTGCTTTAATGGCTGAGTGTGAGAGATAAGGTAGATCTTTGTCATAAAAGATGATAGCCAGTCAGCCGCCCTACAAGTCTGCATAATGAAATGTGTTCCTTCAAACTAGCACAGCACACTCAGTAGCAGTTGTTTTTGTCTGGATGAATATTTTACCTGCAGTAGACTATAGCCTGGTTCCAGGCCACACAATAGCATCAGAAGACAACTCTGTGACATCAGTTGATAAGAATGGCAATACAGATGGAACATAATGCCCACCAGGACCGTGTCGCATGTGTACATGGGTTTGAACTAAAACCCGCATGTCCAAGGGGCTCTTGCCGAGTAGTTCTCTAAAAGGGTATCATTTGGATCAGCGCCAGGTCTAATCTAGTCACGGTGAGTCAGTGTTCAGTCAGAATGATTCACTGTTCCAACCTGTGCTCGGTAAACAGCCACTTTGTGTGGAGAGGCCGGGCTAGCTCTGTTCAGCAAGGCCTTTGATTGGCGCAGCCTTCGTTCCGTCGCTAGGTGAGCGCGGAGCCAACTTCTAATTCGGTCTACTTGCTCTGAAGCCCTAGTCAACGAACAGCTTATTTAAGGCCTCAGTAAACACAGGGTGGAGCCAGCGTGTGTGAGACAGGACAATGGCACCACTTCAAGGTTTTGTCGGTGTTTCCCGTGGACCAATGATGTCTGAGGTGAAGTCATGTGAGATGTCCCTGGACCAATGACATCTAGGGTGAAGTCATGTGAGATGTCCCTGGCTGTGCCATCAGGCTGTGTTTGGGATTCAAAGGTTTCTTTCAAAGTTGAGCCCTGTATTACGGCAATAAATAATAAAAACAGTTGTACACCGACCTGAAGCACAACAGTAATTTATCAGACGTTTTATATGCACCAAATTGCTTCATATGCACCAAACTGCTTCATATGCACCGAACTGCTTCATATGCACCAGGAGCCTCATATATTAATCGCATGTGCACAAAATAATTTCTGCGCAAAGTATGGGATTTATCAATATGAATGTTCATGTGATGTTTTGATTTAATTGTCTTTCCATTGTGAATTCATTCAACATTCCTTAACAGGTGACAGTATTTCATGTCATTTGACCATGTCAGTTAGGTTGTAATAATAATAATAAAAAGTATTCTATCTTGTCAGACTATTGACAAAATGTTTCTCTTTTTTCCAGAGATGTGTATATATATATTTCTGGAAAAAATGAAGAGACCAATTTTTCTTAAATCAGCATCTCTACATTCGATTCCAGCGTCTGTTAAATTCCAACAGAGGCACACCTCATTTTACTTAATGAGGTACTGATTAGGTGATTACCTGAACCAAATCGAATTTAACAAGGAAAAGTATACAAACCATTGCTGTGGTCATCACTATTCTCTTTCAATAGGACCAACTGGATGGCAAACACAGTGCAAGTAGTACCTCAGGTAATTTGAATAATAAAATAACTATTCAGCATGACAAGAGTTAATAAGAAAAGCTTTGAGTGAGGAAAATAAGGGTCCAGTTCTGGCTTCACTGGTATAGAGATACAGTGCACGTCATGCAATGCTAGATAAACACCCTTCATCAATAAGAAGCAAAGAAGTGTCAAAAGACCACATGGATTGGACCATAGAGGAATGGAGTAAGGTCATCTTCTCTGACAAGTCAAATGTTCAGCTTGGTCATCTAATGGTCAGACGGAGACCTGGAGAGGCCTACAAGCCACAGTGCCTCACACCCACTGTGACATTTTGTGGAGGATCGGTGATGATCTGGGGATGCTTCAGCAAGGCTGGAATCGGGTAGATTTGTCTTTGTGAAGGATGCATGAATCAAGCCAAGTACAAGGGTATCCTGGAAGAACAACTGCTTCCTTCTGCTCTGACAATGATTCCCAACTCTGAGACATTTTTCGAGCAGGACAATGCTCCATGTCACACAGCCAGGTCAATCAAGGTGTGGATGGAGGACCACCAGATCAAGATCTTGTCATGGCCAGCCCAATCTCCAGACCTGAACCCCATTGAAAACCTCTGGAATTTGATCAAGAGGAAGATGGATGGTCACAAGCCATCAAACAAAGGTGAGCTACTGGAATATTTGTGCCAGGAGTGGCATAAAGTCACCCAACAGCAATGTGACAGACTGGTGGAGAGCATGCCAAGACACATAAAAGCACATAAAAATCTGGGTTATTCCACCAAATATTGATTTCTGAACCCTCCCTCACCAATACGCCGCCCCACCAATACGCCGCCCCACCTATACGCCACCCCACCAATATGTAGCTCCACCAATACGCCGCCCCACCAATACGCCGCCCCACCAATACGTAGCTCCACCTCTACGCCGCCCCACCAATACGTAGCTCCGCCAATACGCCGCCCCACCAATACGTAGCTCCGCCAATACGCCGCCCCACCAATACGTAGCTCCGCCAATACGCCGCCCCGCCAATACGTAGCTCCGCCAATACGCTGCCCCAGGAATATGTAGCTCCACCTATACGTAGCCCCACCTATACGTAGCTCCACCTATACGTAGCCCCACCTATACGTAGCTCCACCTATATGTAGCTCCACCTTCAAAATAGGACATTTCCTGGGTATGTAGAGTTTTTTACAGGTTTAGCCACACATGTAGCATGTCATTTTACATCATGAATATCCATGACTGATTTACATGCTTTCATGTGCCAAACCAGGCCCTTCTCTGCCTGAAGCTGTCACTGAATCCACCTGGAAAATGTGGTGTATCCTTTGTATTGAAAATATTTACACATCTACCCTGAAAATTTGCCTATGCTTCCCCAATCACCTACAATATTTACTTACCACATAGCTGGGGCACCTTGAATTCAGACCCACCCTGTGCTCTATCGACATCCCATTAAGATCCCGGTGTTTCCTTGAAAGTGTCTCAAATGGTTCCCTGTTCCCTAAAAACGGTGCTCATTTTCTCAGGGCCCGTTGGCATCTGGTCAGCAGTAGGGCCCTACATTAGGAATAGCATGTCATTTGGGGACAGGTGTTTGTTTTACCTGCGATAGCATGACGTATGTATTCAGGGCTGAGGAGGTGCATGCCAAGGTCTCCAGTCACTCTCCTCCTCCCTCCCCCCCTCCCTCTATCCTCTGCTCTCCTCGTGTTGCTTCTCCTTCTCCCCCATTCCTCTGCTCCTCCTTTTCTCCTTGTCCTCTCTCCTCCTTCTACTCCCTTTTTCCTGCACTTTCCTCCTCCCTTCTCATATTCCTTTCCTCTCCCCCTCTCCTTCTTCCATCCTGGTCCTTCCTTCTTGTTCCCATGTGCACCATGAACTAGCGGATTCTTCACTTAATGGGGTCACTGACTTCAGTGTTTGGCCTGGGTTTGGCTTCAGTGTTCGCCCGGGTGTTTGACTTTGGTTGGATCTAATGTTCAAGGGGGTTGGGCAAGTAGGAATCATCAGGTCACTAACTAAAAGCAACCAAGCATGCAAGCAGGTTTGTTTATATAGCACAAATATATATACTTACAAATATTAAAATACAACAGCATAAAAACAAATACTCGAATGAAAACATTAGAAAATCTTACTAATTAAACATAGAATAACACAATGGAAATAAAATAATAACGTGATAAAAACATTGGAAGCTATAAAAGCTGTAAGACTAAACAGTGTGGTTAAGTTTAAGAGCTCAGTCATAGGCCTGTGAAAAGACACGTTCTTTTTAACCTGGATTTAGAAATGGATACGTTTGGGGCACATCTAAGATCTGATAGTTTATTCCAGTTGTGCGCATGGCCATGACCAGTTGACCATGTTTAGTTTGGCTCTACTAGATGACCTGAGTTCATGGCTCTAAGAGCCCTGCTCAGTTTGTATTCTTCAAACATATTAGAAATGTATTCGGGTACGAGACCATTCAGTGATTTATAGACCATAAGCGCCACTTTAAAGTCTTTTCTGTAACTGACTGGAAGCCAGTGCAAAGATATAAGCACCGCAGTGATGTGCCCTGTCTTCTTGGTCCTTGTTAACATTCTCTCAGTGGCATTCAGAATGAGCTGCTGCTGTTTTACAGTCATTTTGGGGAGTCCAGTTAAGAGGCCATTACAGTAGATGAGCTTCTCTTGGTCTTTTTGGGACACCAAGCCCTTGATTCTGGCTATATTATTTAAGATGATATAGAATGCTGTTTTGGTGCCTGCTTTGATATGACTGTAACATGTGAGGTCTGAGTCAGAACACCAAGATTACGCACTTGTTATCCAGCTCTTTACTCATACTAGTTCTCTTATTTTTGTTGCCAAACACAATAATCTCTGTTTTAAAAAGTCAGTAAAGTAACATTTGTCACCATGGCATGGGTCTTCTGACCAATGGCAGAGCCTCTGTTTACAGTGAAGTGGCATGATGTTAGTCTTCAATGCTCGGTTGGCTGTGTAAATTCCAGGTATCACCAGGTGTGTGCAGAGGGTCACGTTTCACAGGTTCCTCCATTTCTCCAGAGCTCTACTGACTGCTGGTTTACCACACGGGCCTCTTATTCCATAGTAAAGATAATTGTTTGTTGAGTTTGGTGTGTCCTCGCCTCTGTGACCGGACCGCACCAGTAAAACAAAGGTTGTGGTCGGGCTGTATAGTGGCCAACTCAAATCACTGCACGCCCCACCTCTCGGGTCATTCCAGGCAAACTAATACACTGTTAATTAAGAGGCTGTCTTGACTTTGAATGATAGGAGTGTCTGCAACATGAATGTAAAATGTGTGTGACATCAAATTGTGGAGGCTAGTAATGGAATATCATCAGAATATCACCCTGGGTCATGTATGTGACACTTATTTTGTTTAACTGCATATGAGGTTTGTTATGGAAATCACTAAATAATTTACTGGGTTCTATTTAGAATAAGCAATATAGTTTAATTGTACTATGGAATAACAACATTTTTACCACAGGTTTTGATAGGAACACTGGGTCTGGCTGAGTGACAGTTACTGGCTGTTTGACTGACTGACTGGCAGTAACTGACTGGCAGGCTGCAGACGTGCCCCAAAGTGGCCCTCTGCCGGCCCGTGTGTGAGACGGTGAGAGATGGAGGGTGGTTGAGTGAGAGAGAGAGATGTGTGCCAGGCTGAATAGCTAGTGTGGTAACGGCCCTGTTTGCCATGGGATCCCAGTGTTTGTCCTTGGGCTAGTGACTGTTTGATCTGGAATCAAATTGGCTAGGTCTCCTGGCAGCGCCGATGGCTCCCTGGATACACCACACATAGAAATAGAACGAGTAGAACTATTTCTACTCCACCCCGGCTGTCACTGTGCTAGAAAAGGACAACCTCGTGAAATTGATTTCAAAGGTCCCCAAATGTTCCACATAGCCATCCACCAACAAAGCAGCTCCGCTGTCTCTAAATGTCGTCCTAAATGGGCCCCAAAGCCCTTCTCCTGAAGCCCTTCTCCTGGGGAACTTCTCTGGCCGCTATGGCAGAAGATGTCCACTGGAAAGGTGATAGGTGGCGATTTGGGACACACTTAAAGATACACTGAGTTACATCAGCCGCTGTGTGAAAGACATGTGTATGGGAGATAAGATGACGTCACTTCTAATAAAATACAGCCCTCTCATTTCCAGTCAGCTTTGGAGTTGTCTTGTGTGCCAAGAGGACTGTGTTTAAAATAGGTGCAGGTCAATCTGATAGTTCATGGTACTCATTAGACAGCAGATAAGATGTCTGCTATGATGACGCGTGGTTGATGAATGGTAACGTCCACCTGATGTTCCCTGTTGTTAAAAATTGATAAGGTGTCCGCCTTGGCTTGAATACATACGATAGATGAATGACTGTCCAATCAGCATTTGGCGATTCAGTTGCACGGCCAATTAAAACAAAGAGGTATCAGGCATTCAGACCATCCAACAGTGTATTGACGGTTAATGAGTGACAGGACTGTGAGGTCGTAACCTCACAGGAAACTGGGACGAGAAGGTCGGGGGGGGCAATGGGACCATGTCATAAACCATTAACTAACATGTCATAAATGCAAACTGTGAAAATAAATGTGAATCTCTAATTTTTATGGACACACCACCTAACACACACAGCATTGTTTCTAATAGGTATTTAATACAACCAGACCTTTCAGAATTTTCATTATATTTTGCATGTATTTTCCTCTGAGTAGAATTTCTGTCAATTAGAAGGGAATCATATTGATTATTGTTCTGAAAATGGCCAATGGGGCTCTGATCAAAAGTAAAGCTCATTGTTTTGCTGTCTAGGGCTGTCGTGCTATGTAAGGTTATATAGAGCACGGCAGGGTTTTGTAGCACTACAGGGAGTTCTGTAATTATTCAGACCCCTTTACTTTTTCAACATTGTGTAACGTTACCGTCTTACTTTATCCTACCATTTGGAGTTTGCCAAAATGTTCAGGATATCATGTGCCTTTTACTGAGGAGTGGCTTCTGTCTGGCCTGATCAAGGCCTGATTGGTGTAACACAACATCTTTAGGAAGAGGATAGGAACTATTATACAATATATTTGATTTACTACTGTTAAGTAGTAGCTTGCTTTCTGCCTGAGCAACACCTTGAGAAACCTGTTGCAGAATGTGTCATAGGATCTATCATGCTAGCTATAGAACGGTTACTTATAGAACCACAAGCTTTAGAACAGCCGCTGTAGCTATACAACTTGTCACTTTAGAAGCTACAACTACAGAAGAAATAGCAGCAATGTTGCCACGTATTGTCCTTTTTTCAGGACAACCGGACACATCAAGAACAACATACAATGAAGTCTTAAAGTGATTGACATAAATGTTTACATCATTCTTTATTTAACCGTTATTTAATGGTGGGAGCCCAACTAATAGTCTTTTTGGCATCGTACAACTACTTAAGACATTCCAAAAAGGAAATAGACCAAATAGTACAATGACAAAGGAAAGGACAGAATTCAGCTGTTGTGTCACATCGGTCGGACGACGTGCTCCCCTGTGAGGGCATTTGATGAAGACAGTCATGCCGAGGGCTGCTGAGGCGCGTACTGTGGGTACATTTCTCAGATCGGAGAGTTGCGATTCACTTGGAGTAATTAGAGAGAGTAAAATCCTGAGACAGTGAACAGAGTCAGTCGGTGATATGCTGGAACACTGTGGTCTGTGTGAGTGTTGGACCTGTCTCCGAGGAATGTGAGGCAGTTGGATGATGTTTACTACAAGCATCTCTCTAACAGTCCAACTGTCTGGCGTTTCATGCTGAGGTAATTACCGTACCATCTGAGGACACCTCTGCTAATCCTTCAACTATACATCCCGAACAGACCCCGACTCTCTGTGTATTCCCTATGTGGTGCACTCAATCTGACCATAGCTTTATGGGTGTAGTGCACTCCGCAGTTAATAGTTTTCCATTTGGGAAGCAGCCTATTATCTTGTGCTTCTCTTATGCAGTTATCTAAAGCCTTTTAACTAAACTAAACTCTGTGGGATAAACAGGCTGCAGACCACTGGGCAACATGCTATCAGCACATCTGACAGAATTCATACAGGAGTCAACAACAGAATTGGAATCTGAAGTATTTAGCCAAGGGAGGATTGCTTTGTGTAACATGTTTCACAGATATTACACAGTTGCATTTGATCTTTAACTTTTTTAATCATTGGATGCCACGCCATAGCTCCTTTCAAAGCCATTTAAGGATCCATGGAATTAAAAAGTAAAATCTCCTCTTGTTGTCAGCATCAGCTGTCCTTAACGCCTCACCCATAGGTTTATGGAAAGCCAGCTACACTAGATTGCAACAGGACTTAAAGAATTTTTTGTTTTCTTTGTCACTTTCACAGAAATGTTTCAAGTATTTTTCTTCACTTCATTGAACAAGGTGATGATAACCATGTGGTCACCTAACTGTTTTAGTCAGGACGGATATCATTCAAAACAACATTCATGTCCAGATAAATGTTTCTCTCTGCCTTTGTAACAAAAGGGAAACATCAACCAGCTAACAAGCTAGCTAACATGGATAATTATCAAGCTAGCTAGACAATTGATGTTTGCCAATCAATGACAGTGCAGTAGGTTTACTAGCCAGCAATCTATTGTATTTTAACTTGGCATGATGGAAAGAAATAGAGGAAATTTGAGCAAACATTAATTTAAAGGAAAGTGTTTCATTATCTTGAGAAAATGATTTGTCTTGTTTTGAATGTTGTATGTGTCTAGGTCCAGCACAGCCCAGGCCACACCCCAGGCCACACCCCAGGCCACACCCCAGACCACACCCCAGGCCACACCCCAGGCCACACCCATCTGTAAGCTATAGCCATTATGTGTGCTCTTTAGCCATATGTGGGCGGCACTAATGCTCTTCTACATCGCTCTTGTAGGGCGGAAAGAAGCAAAACATCTAGCAAAAAGTGAAACAGGAGCTCCACTGAGGGAGTAAGGTAACAAGGTAAAGAACATTCGTTACCCCAGGACTCTTCAATGGGTGTCTATCCAAGGATACAATTCTCAGATCGGCACGGATCATCCTATATTTTGTTTATGGGACATGAACAGAAAAAAATTATCTGCAGTTTTTGGGTGTTGTGGAACATTGAATAAATCACAAAGCCTAAAGCAACATGAAGAAGATGGGTTCCCAGCTGAACAGCCAAGTTCTAAGTGACGGTATCAACCCAACCATGAATCAGATGTGGGATTTCCCACCCAGTAATGTAATTCATTCTGACAACCAGGGAGATGTAGTTAGCTGCGGGATGTCAATCATCTAGACCCTAATTGCTTTCAGACACTTGGAGAATGAACAGCTTTCTTCCAGATTGATCTGAGGCGTAGCCTTAATCAGACGATACCTCCCAGGGGTTAGACTGAGAATTGTCCAAATCTTGACAACTATTTGTTTTTGCACAATAAAAGTCTGATCTTGGCCGAAGTAGCCCGCCATGTTTAAGTCTATCGAGCTGACATGGGGTCTGTAAATTAGGGCTGGGCAATGAATCCAAATATTATTGACAGGTGTAACATTTAAATATCTAGCTGTGCCTACTTTACCCATTTGTGGACGTTCCTTCAATACATTCAGAAACTAAATTACTTTGTATCTCCTCTAAGACTAAATGTGTTACACTATTCATTCAGTTTCAAAATGCCCCTAGAGGGTTAACCAATCCCTTGCTGGCTCCTCCCCTCTTCATGGTAGGCACCTGTTAACCAATCCCTTGCTGGCTCCTCCCCTCTGCATGACAGGCATCTGTTAACCAATCCCAAGCTGGTTCTGGTCCACTTCATGACAGGCACCAGTTAACCAATCCCAAGCTGGCTCTAGTCCAACTACACCTGATACTGCCGAAAAGCCGGTTTGTCAATGAACGTAAACCCGGCCGTGAACAGAAAAATCCATTGAATGAACTCCATCAATTTTCTTTTAAACTGACAACCAAAAGTAAACTAAATCTGGATAACTGGGTCATACCTCCTGTGATACCACTTTGATATTTTGTAACATTGTTTTCATTCAGATATGATATTCTCGAGCTGGGTTTCACCCAAGTGAAAATTGTGAAACATAATCACAATTGTAATAGCCCCCCTAATATACCCCCACCAGAAAATGAGTTAATAAACTCTCACGCATGGACAGAAGATGAGTTAAAAACTTCTCATGCATAGACAGAAGATGAATTAATAACCTGCCATGCATTGACAGATGAGTTAATAACTTCTCATGCATTGACAGAAGATGAGTTGATAATGTCTCATGCATGGTGAGAAGATGAGTTAATAACTTCTCATGAGTTGTCAGAAGATGAGTTAATGACCTCTCACGCATGTTGAGAAGATGAGTTAATAACTTCTCATGCATTATCAGAAGATGAGTTAATAACTTCTCATGCATTGACAGAGGAGTTAATAACTTCTCATGTGTTGGCAGATGATGAGTTAATAACCTCTCATGCATTATTAGAAGATGAGTTAATAACCTCTCATGCACTGTCAGAAGAGGAGTTAATAACCTCTCTTGCATTGGCGTTGAGGGACTTATTGTCATCGCCTCCACAGTTAACCTTTGGGAACAAATCCAGATCATTTTCAGCACTGTTTTCCTCTCACCTGAACTACATTTTGACAGGCAAACTCGTCTTTGCTGGTAACTGTGGCAACTTGAGCCTCTACATTCCACTCAGCCATGAGCAACAGGAGGACAGCCAAGAGAACGCACCACTCACACAGGTCAGTGCTCGTGGTCCCTCGGCAAACACCGAAATACAACACAGCCTCCTGCTTCAACATGACGCATACAGACTGCTTGAGTCCCAAATGTAGCAATGTGCACTTTAAAGTGCATTAGGTTTGACCTGGGTCAGCTGCGGGGCATTTGAGAACTATTCAGAAAGGTTGTTTGCGCTGGGTCAAGCCCAGAACTGGTTTGATAATCTAGCCGAGGGCAGTCGTCATGCTGAAATCATCAGCATTGAGATTGATGATGAGATTATCTTATTTGCATATACTTCAAGTTTGTGTCACATGATTTGCGGTAAGGCCCTGTAGAAGTTATTTTCTTTCATCCGTGCAGATGTTCAGATTGATCACTTGACAGATCCTGGCTGGAGAGATCAATGAGGGGTCAATCTCTTGGACGATGTTGGACTTGTCAAATTTAAAAGGGAGAAAGGGTCCAGCTTTAACTTAGTTGAAATCGCTGGAGCGAGTCCATCATGGCTCCACAATCTGCCTGAGGCATATAAATAACCACATTCTCACATTTACAGTGGTCTCCTAGGTCCATACTGAAACAGAGAACTGTACTTTTTTGAGGGGATTTGCTCATATACTTATCAACTATTTCAGTGAAAGCCTGATCCAAATCCCCATAATAACTCCATGTCTTTTATTTGTTGGATTTAGATCAGATTGAGAACAGGTCTTTTGGGTCTTGGAGACCCTCCTGGTCAGAGTCATTGTAAGCGCTAAACTCAGCAAGATGCAAGCCTGTCAAACGTCTCTTAAAAGCAGTGTAAAGTTTTCTGGCAAACCCCATGGTCCAGATCACATTATCAGAACATCATTAGCACAATTATTGTATAACGCCCATACTGTAATGTGCCCAATTTGACCAATTACTTAATCTGTGTTATTCTAAGAGTTGGGTGGAGTTTACAAGGACTAATATTTTTGTTGATATATGAAAGTATGTTTACTCTATAAATGTTGCTTGAAATTAGCTGAATTTGAGGAAAAGTTTGTTCAGTAAAATTACAAAATGATCTGTCTATTGAAGGTAACACTGTTGGGTCAGCTGTATGGTCACATGTCGAGCAAACGGTCCTATACCAGTTGGTTTCCTTGTTATTGTACATTAACTCAACATACTCAACTCAAATTCACAAAAATACTTAACATATGATTTTCACATCGCCCAGCTTTCTATATGAATTTTTCATATTGTTTGTTTCAATACCTGTATTTATGTGTGCACATTCATTGGTTAATGAATCACTTTTTAAGCAACCTGTAACGTCTGCTCCGCGTGCCACAACGTCTCTCCCTCCTCTCGGACGCTCCACCGTGCTGGTGTGCTAACCACCGGCTGCAGGCTGTTGGCAGTTGCGATTCCCGAGAACGCATTTGTTCCCACTCACTACTTAGTTGTACGTATATCTTGTACGTTTTACCACGGCGCTCCGCGGGTCATTGTTTGAACTGCCTAAGACCGTGAGGTGCAGAGAGACTATTGATTGTTATTTCTTGTTTTTGTTCTCCTTCCGTTTTGCCTCCCCTTTTTACGCACTCTCAACCAACTGCAATTGGATTGTCATTACACAGCAGTCGTCTTAACACATCTAAGGTCCTACTGCAGCTGTTTACGTTTGACAGAAACCCATGTGTTGTAAAATACATACGCACAGAAGAATGTAAATGTAAAGGTTTTGGGTGAAGAACAGAAGGGTTACAATTAAGAGAACACTGCAAATTGAATGCTTCTGTTCCTCACTCAAAACATTCCTTTTCAAAATTTTTGAAATGGAAAGAAAAACGTGCAGTGGTCTCTTATTTTTTTCTGCAGTTGTGTTAAATTTTTTATTATATTTGCGTTTACCAACAATTCACTTTCCTTAATTGAATCCCTGAACTGGCTTTCCTGGCTAGTGAAAGTCGAAAATTAAAATAGGATGGGTGGTAGACAGACAGGAGAGTATGGGAGAGATGGAGATAGAGGCACAGGAAGGACTTTGCCAAAGACAGGGCCGTTTCCCACACTGAGGATAACAGGGATCCCAGAGGCCAGGCTCCTGTATGAACTCATGCAACAACGCTTAAAGATTGAGACAGACCCCGCCTGCAGCTCACTAGCAAATCTCCTCTTCTGAGTGCTGGGCTCTTGGTTTTCAAAGAAGAGGGGATGAATCAGAGGATCTGTGAGAGCGTGTGAATGGAGTCACCAAAACAGAGGATCTTTGAGGGGGTGTGAAGGGAGTCACCGAAACAGAAGATCTGTGAGGGGGTGTGAAGGGAGTCACCGAAACAAAGGATCTGTGAGAGGGTGTGAAGGGAGTCACCGAATAAGAAGATCTGTGAGAGTGAATGAATGGAGTCACAGAATAAGAAGATCTGTGAGAGTGAATGAATGGAGTCACCGAAACAGAAGATCTGTGAGAGTGAATGAATGGAGTCACAGAATAAGAAGATCTGTGAGAGTGAATGAATGGAGTCACAGAAAAAGAAGATCTGTGAGAGTGAATGAATGGAGTCATAGAATAAGAAGATCTGTGAGAGTGAATGAATGGAGTCACAGAATAAGAAGATCTGTGAGAGTGAATGAATGGAGTCATAGAATAAGAAGATCTGTGAGAGTGAATGAATGGAGTCACAGAATAAGAAGATCTGTGAGAGTGAATGAATGGAGTCATAGAATAAGAAGATCTGTGAGAGTGAATGAATGGAGTCACAGAATAAGAAGATCTGTGAGAGTGAATGAATGGAGTCACAGAATAAGAAGATCTGTGAGAGTGAATGAATGGAGTCACAGAATAAGAAGATCTGTGAGAGTGAATGAATGGAGTCACAGAATAAGAAGATCTGTGAGAGTGAATGAATGGAACCAAAGCTGTCAGCAGGAGTGAAAGGCCCTCTCTGAATGTCTGGACGTTGTTCAGTGGTTCTTCTGTGAATTATTGCTGTTCATGTGTGCCCCCCTTCTCTCTCTCTCTCTCTCTCTTCCTCCACTCTATACCGGCCCTCCTCCAGCCAAAAGTGGCCCTGGAGTGTCTCATCTAATCTTTCCAGGCCTCCTCCTCATCTCTCCCTCCTCTCCCTCCTCTCCCGACTCTCATCACTCTTTGTCTCTACTTGCATCCTTCTCACTCTCATCCCTCACTCTCTTTCGCTCTGTCTCACTCTCTCTCTGTCTCTTTTCCCTCTCAATGTCCTTCTGCAGGCAGCCATGGACATGCTGTCAAGGCCTCTGAGTCTCACTCCACTCATAATGAGCTAAATCACAAATTGCGGCCTATTCCCTCTGGGCACTGGTGAACAGAACTGCACTATGGACTATGGTGTCATTTAGGACACGTGCCCTTTCTTCAGGATAAAGTTTCCAACCTCCTACTGTTGACTGTCAGTGGGAAATTAAAAACAGCATCTTCACTGGCAGGTATGCTGTGTTCGTAATAAATTGCTTCCAGGCTGTTTAAAGGATTGATTAGCAATTGTTAGCCAGCCAGAATGTAACAATAACAGAAACATTTTCTTTTGGCTCAAAACTCCTTTCAGAGAAGATTGATGCTGTGCAAGTCTTGGCAGGTGTTGGGTTATTATTAGAATGTGAGAAACTACAAGGAATTATAATAGTTAAGAGTGGGCTAGATGTTAGACAATATACGAGAATGGCAAATATTTAATTCACTTCTTAAACTCATACAGTGTAGGGAACATGCACAGAAGAGTAATGGAGAACCAAACATCTGTAGCTAATATTTTGCAGTGATATATGGCTCATGTTTTTTGCTGAAATGTGGTCCATATTGTGGTGGCATATGATTGATTTGATGGTGATATGTGATTCATTCTCTGAAGATATGCGGTTCATTTTGTGGTAATGTGGAGAAGATACACACAGTATTTTTGTATTTTAGAAATGTGTGACCGTTCTTATCAATAACCTCATCAGTCTTTTGTTGTGTCGTCTTCAAAGATTTGTGTGGACCCCAGAAAGAGTATATCTATCTTGAAAAAAGCGAATGAAGATTCTTCAAGCAACGAGGCTGAATTTGGAAGTCAGCCAGTTTCCTCCGAAGACACAGCGAAGGATTGGGGGAGGATGGAGGGATGGGAGGATGGAGGATGGAGTTGGAAAGAGAGAGGGCTGTGGATGAAGCAGATGTTGAATGTCACTGCCATCTGTCTCCCTCAGCCTCTCTCCTCTTCTCCCCTGTCCTCTCTCACTTCTCCCCCTCTTCTCCCCTGTCCTCTCTCACTTCTCCTCCTCTTCTCCCCTGTCCTCTCTCACTTCTCCTCCTCTTCTGTCCTGTCCTCCTTTTCTCCCCAACTCACTCTAGCCTGTTTCTTAAACGTTTATCTAGGTGTCCTAAAGTGGTGTGGTCATGGTGTGAAAGGTTTCAGCCGCTGGCCTCTGCCTTGATTTATTAGGTGCCAAGAGGCAGAGAAAAGAGAGAGACAGAAGGGAAAAGGGCATGAGGGAGAATGAAAGAGAGTGAAAAAAGATAGAGTTAAAGGAGAGGGAGATAGAAGGAGAGAAAGAGAATGAGAAAGTGAAAGAGAAGACTGCCCCCAATCACTTCCTCATGCTGATTCCTCATTTTGAAGCCTGTGAAAGGTGTGGAGCCTGGGGAAGTTGGGGAGGTTATGAAGTCTGTGATGGGTGTGGAGCCTGGGGAGGCTAGGGTGGTTATGAAGTCTGTGATGGGTGTAGAGCCTGGGGAGGCTGGGGTGGTTATGAAGTCTGTGATGGGTGTAGAGGCTGTGAATATTGTGAAGGCTGTAAAGCCTGTGGAGGCTGTGAATATTGTGAAGGCTGTAAAGCCTGTGGAGGCTGTGATGGATGTGATAGGTGTGGAGGCTGTGAAGGGTGTGGAGG